>VZQC01014672.1:748900-775016 GCA_009823505.1 Rhizomys pruinosus
GATCTTTTCATTGTCTGTTGTGATATTTTCCCTTTTCATCACAGATTGTAATTGATTTGGAGTTGTTCCTTCTTTCTTTTGGTTAACTGCGCTAGAGGTCTGTCTAACTTGTTTATTCTTTCAAAAGAAACACCTTTTGGATTCATTTTTGTATTGTTTTCTTTGTTTCTATTTCATTGATTTTCTGGCTCTGATTTTTTGTTATTTCTTCCTGTCTGTTGGTTTGTTTAGGGTTCATCTGTTGTTGTCTCTCAAGTGCTTTTAGCCTGTTAAGTGTTAGATCATTCACTTGTGCTCTTTCTGTGTTTTCTAATGTAGGCACTCAGGGCTTATAAACTTCCCTCTTAGACTCTTTTAAGGTATCCATGGTTTTGTTGTGTTGTATTGTCATTGTCATTCAGTTCCAGGATGCTTTTATTTCTTTCTTTATCTCTTCCTTGACCATTCATTATTCAAGAGTGTGTTGTTTAGTCTCTGCATGTTCTTGCAGGCAGTAGGGCTTATCCTGGTGTTGATGTTGCGCTTTATTGCACTGTGGTCTGATAGAATAGATGAAATTATTTCAACCATTTTGTATTTGTGGAGGTTTCTTCTGTGTCCCCAGTAATGTGGTTGATTTGTGACAATGTTCCTGGGGTGCTGATAGAAAGTGTATTTTCTGGTTTTAGGGTGGAATATTCGTAAGAGGTCTATGAGGTCCTTTGGTGTATCATATCATTCAGTTCAGATGTCTCTCTGTTTATTCTTTGTCCTGTTGACCTGTCCAAGGGACTCAGTGGGGTATTGAAGTCCTCCTACTATGAGTGTACTGGGGTTAGTGGTTGACTTGTGGTCCTGGAGAATTGTCTTTATAAAGTTTGGGCACCAGAGTTTTGGGGCATGTCCAAGTTTGCTTTCATATGCTGTGACAAACACTCTACTGACACCAAACTTGGGGAGGAAAGGGTTTATTCAGCTTACATCTCCTGGGTCCACAATTCTCAAGGAGCCCAAGGCAAGAACTCAGGGAAGAAACCTGGAAGGACAGGAGCTGAAGCACAGGTCATGGAGGAAGTGCTGTTCACTGGTCGCTCCTCTGGCTCATGCCCAGCCTGCTTATTATCCATACACAACCAACCTGCCCAGGGTAGGACCACTCATTGTGGGCTGGCCCCTTCCACACTGCTTGGCCATCAAGACAATACTCCACAGATGTGCCACAGGCCAATCCATGGAGCCAACTGAGGCTCCCTCAACCCAGGTGTGTCAAGTTGACACTAAAGCTATCCCAGCACAGGGCATATATATTCATAATTGTGAAATCTTCTTGTGTAATTGTCCCTTTGATAAAAACATAATGGCCTTCTTTGTTCTTCGATTTCTTTTACTTGAAGTCTATTTTGTCTGACATTAAAATAGCAAACACCTGCTTTCTTTTTGGTACCATTCTGTTGGAATATTTTTTTTCCCACCTTTCACTTTAAGGTGGTGCCTTCCTTGAAGGTAAGATGTGTTTCTTGTAGACAGCATATCAATGGATTCTGTTTCCTAAAATCCAATCTCCCAGTCTATGTCTTTTAATTGGGGGATTTAGTCATTAATATTTAAGGTAATGACAGATAGGTTTGTGTTGCTTCCTTTTGCCTTAATATCCATTTGCGGTTTGGGTTCGGTTTCTACTTCTGCAGTTTGCTTTTATTGATTTCTCTTATCTAGGTTCCTGGGGATGGATGCTTCTTTCTTCTGTCCCTGTGATTGCTTCAAGTATTCTCTGAAGGGTTGGTTTTCCGGACATGTATTCTTTCAACTTGTTTATTGTCATGGAAGGTTTTTTTTCTCTCCTTCAACTATAATGACATTTTTGCTGGGTATAGTAACCTGGTTGGCTCATTGTCCTTTAACATCTGGAATGCTTTGTCCATGTTCTTCTTTGCTTTCATAGTTTGCATGAGAAGTCAGTTGTAATTCTGATAGGTTTCCCCTTATAGTTCACTTGTTTTTTCTCTGTGGCTTTACGGATTTTGTCTTTGTTTTGGGTGTCTAGCATTTTAACTATGATGTGCCAATGGAGAATTTCTTTTCTGATCTTGTTGTTTGGAGTTCATGTGTGCTTCTTGTATTTGTATTGGTTTGTCTTTTTTTAGTTTGGGGAAGTTTTTCATCTATTATTCTGTTGAGATCTGATCAATACCATTCTCTTGGGATTCTTCTCCTTCCTCTATTCCTATGATGCAGAGGTTTGATCTTTTCATAGTGTCCCACAGTTCCTGGTGTTCCACTTTTGTGTATTTTAAATTTTTTCATAATCTTTACTTGAGGTTTTTAGTTGTTCTGTGTTATCTTCCAGGTCTGATATTCTTTGTTCTGCTTCCTCCATTCTGTTTCTGAGGTTTTTCCATTCTTTCCTTTGACTGGATGAGTGTTTTATTTCCCTTTTTCATTTCCTCTCTGATTTCTTTAGTATTCTACTTCTTTTTGCGCTCTCAATCTCTTCCTGTAGTTCTTTGCTTCGCTGGTTGGTTTCCTTAATTTTTTCAGCATGGGAATCTTTTCAGTGTTTCATTCTCCTTCATTCTTCGGAGTTTGTCATTCTCTCTCTAGGTCCTTCTTGAGTTCTTCATTCTCTTTTCTTAGTTCTTTGATTTGCTCTTTATAATCATGGTAGTTCTTTAAGTATGTTCACAATTGTGTGTTCTGACATCTGTGTCCTAGGCCATCCCAGGGGGATCCCACTGTAGGAATTTTCCATCAGTGATTGGTAGAGCTTGGTGTGAATTATCCTGCCCCTTTCCCGTGTTGTCTCTTCTTCATGTTCCTGGCATATGGGCTTTCCTCCTTGCCTGATTCAATGTGAGTCCCAAATGCCTCTTCACTGTGTGAAGGCTTGCTTTGCTTGCCTCCTTCAGCATGCCTTCGTAATCCCAGTTTGGGGCGGGGGTGCTCTTTAGCCCCAGTACCTGTGCTTCAGCTCTGGTCTTAGGAGATCATCAGATTTCAAGACTCACACAACCTACATTTTATCCAGCTGGGAGGATAACTCGCCCCCACAAGCCACAAAAGCCAATAAGCCAAAGACAACTGGATGAACGGATTAACTGGATTAAGTCAAACAAGAATCAGCCTTGCTTGAAGCACCCAGCTCCTACCTACCTACCAGGGTTTGCTTTAGCTCGTCTCAGGAGATCTCCTAAAATTATCTTTTATAGATACATTTGTATAGATACAAAGAAGAATGTGGGGACATTAGTACAGACTAATTTATAATTATCAAATTCTAAACAAAGAAAAGTTCCCCCAATATTGAATAAGACAAAAATGAAGGTATAAGCAATTTCACTCATTTTAGGAGGTGTACACTTGAAGTATGGCTCCATAGAGTCATATGCATTGATGTAAGTGGAGTTCCAGAGGACAACAACAGTCATCCAGACGGACAGCCAGACTGCAGGCTGCTGGACATGTATTCATTTCTTAGCCTGCTGCCTCAGAAGGGGATGCTGAGCTAAATTAAAATCTTGTCCTGCCCCTTACTCTTCACACAGACTATATTCACTGCAGGACACTAGAAATTCTTTGAAATTGACACACTAACTTAGAAAACAATTTCCGAGAGATGACCTGAGAGATTTCAGAAGAAATCTACATCCAGTATTAAAGAGGTAAAGGGGTTAGGAAAGTTTAAAGATATTTAGAAAGTTAATTCATCTGCCAGGCATCATGGTGGCACACTCTTTTAATCCCAGCACTCAGGAGGCAGAGGCAGGCAAAGGCAGGCAGATCTCTGTGAGTTCAAGGCCAGCCTGGTCTACAGAGTGAGTTCCAGGCCAGCTGGGACTGAAAAAAAAAAAAAAAAAAAAAACCCCAAAAAAAAAAACAAAAAAAAAGTAATGTAACCTGCCAGGCGTGGGAGGCAGAGGCAGGCAGACCTCTGTGAGTTCAAGGCCAGCCTGGTCTGCAGAGTGAGCTCTAGGCCAGCTGGGACTAAAGAGAGACCCTGTCTCAAACATACAAAAAGAAAAAAGAAAAAAAAAAAGAAAGTTAATCCATCTGAAAAAACTAGTTATGAGCCAGGTGTAGTGGTGCATGCTTTTAGGTCCAGCACTTAGGAGGCAGAGGCAGGCCAATCTCTGTGAGACTGAGGTCAGCCTGGTCAACATAGTGAGTTCCAGGTCACCTGGGGCTACAGGGAGACCCTGTCTCAAAAACAAAAAGCCAAAAACCAAAACCAAAACAAACAAAAAACCAAATTATGAGTTGCAGTCAGAAACACACTTTAACATGCCAAAGAGAAAACATGTTCAAAGATATTGTAAAGATAAATGACTAAGGGAATAAACATCTTTGAATTTGGACTCTGTAAGACGGAACCACAGAAATGAACGGAACTGCCACATTCATATTGGACTCTGTAAGACAGCACCACGGAAATGAACGGAACTGCCATGTTCATATTGGACTCTGTAAGACAGAGCCACAGAAATAAATGGAACTGCCACGTTCATATTAGACTCTGTAAGACAGTGCCACATAAATGAACGGAACTGCCACATTCATATTGGACTCTGTAAGACAGAGCCACGGAAATGAATGGAACTGCCACGTTCATATTGGACTCTGTAAGACAATGCCACAGAAATGAACAGAACTGCCACATTCATATTGGACTCTGTAAGACAGTGCCACAGAAATGAACGGAACTGCCCCGTTCATATTGGACTCTGTAAGACAGAGCCACGGAAATGAACGGAACTGCCCCGTTCATATTGGACTCTAAGACAGAACCACGGAAATGAACAGAACTGCCCCGTTCATACTGGACTCCGTAAGACAGAACCACGAAAATGAATGGAACTGCCACGTTCATACTGGACTCCGTAAGACAGAACCACAGAAATGAACGGAACTGCCACGTTCATACTGGACTCCGTAAGACAGAATCACGGAAATGAACGGAACTGCCACGTTCATACTGGACTCCGTAAGACAGAACCACAGAAATGAACGGAACTGCCACGTTCATACTGGACTCCGTAAGACAGAAACGGAAATGAACGGAACTGCCACGTTCATACTGGACTCCGTAAGACAG
This sequence comes from Rhizomys pruinosus, assembly GCA_009823505.1. NCBI lineage: Eukaryota > Metazoa > Chordata > Mammalia > Rodentia > Spalacidae > Rhizomys > Rhizomys pruinosus. Next base: position 753,969 of record VZQC01014672.1, read on the forward strand.
AACCACAGAAATGAACAGAACTGCCACGTTCATATTGGACTCTGTAAGATAGAACCACAGAAATGAACAGAACTGCCACGTTCATATGCTCGTAAGACAGAACAATACGATGCGTCATACTGGACTGCAGACACCACAGAAACGAACAGAACTGCCACGTTCATACTGGACTCTGTAAGACAGAACCACAGAAATGAACAGAACTGCCACGTTCATATGATGAGAGTAAAAGCTATTACCACTAGGTCTCAAAATATCATTCGTGACATTTCTGTCTGCTTTTAAGGCAACAAATTTAAAAACCAGAAATTTTCCAAGCCTTACCTTTACAAAAATACTTGTAGGTATAAAACGCCTGAGCAGCTGATTTGTGAAATTTGGAAATCGAAGCAAGTTGATGTTGAGAGATGGTAGCTGCTGGTACCCAGCCATCAGAGGATAGAAATTATACAGCATTTCTTGTTTGGTGCCAGGAAGAATACGTAATCGAATCTAATCATAAAAATATATAGAGAAAAAGTCACCACACATAACTTGCTATACAGTTACATTCCTATGTCATCATTCCTCCACATTTTACAAAAGATAGAGACCCAAATCCCTCCTGTGATATAGCCTCTCTCTCTTCTACCTTCCAAAATGCATGTTCAACTTAGAATGGGAGGATGATGTAGAAAGGAAATGTATTTTGTGATACACTCATCATTTCTGAATTTCTACCAAGATCTAAAAGACAACTAAAGCCTTCTTAAAAATAAGAACAGGGGCTGGAGAGATGGCTCAGTGGTTAAGAGCACCAACTGCTCTTGCAGAGGACCCAGGTTCGATTCCCAGCACCCACATGGCAGCTAAGAACCGTCTTTGACTCCAGTTCCAGGGGAATCCAACAAAGAAAAGAAAAAATAATAAAAAAAAAATAAAAATAAGAACATGGGCTGGGCGTGGTGGTGCACACCTTTAATCCCAGCACTTGGGAGGTAAAGGCAAGCTGATTTCTGTGAGTTCAAGGCCAGCCTGGTCTACATAGTGAGTTCCAGGACAGCTGGACTACAGGGAGACCCTGTCTCAAAGACAAAACAAACAAACAAACATGGGCAAGGCGTGGTGGTAAACACCCTTAATCCCAGCATTCCAGAGGCAGAGGTAGGCAGATCTCAGTGAGATCAAGGCCAGCCTGGTATACATAATGAATTCCTGGCCAGCCAGGGCTATAGGGACACACTGTCTCAAAAACAAAACAAGAATAAGAACAATAACCAGGTTATAATTTTGTTTTCTAGACCAAGTATATCTTATGTTCACAAGATATAATAGGATAATTTGCTAAAAAGCATTTCCTTATTGATAATTTGTTAAAAAATGTAAACTAAAGCTAGGTGTGGTAGTGCACGCATTTAATCCCAGCACTCAGAGGCAGAGGCAGCTAGACCTCTTTGAGTTCAAGGCCAGCCTGGTCTACATAGGCCAGCTAGGATTAAAGGGAGACCCTGCCTAAAAAAAAAAAAAAATAGTGAACTAGCTGGTGATGCACACAGATCTCTGTGAGTTCAGGGCCAGGTGGGACTATAGGGAGGCCCTGTCTCAAACACACACACACACACACACACACACATGAACTAGTTGCTCAATGTTAAGGTAAATAACTTCAGGGGAAAAAAATATTTGGAAATCTTCAATAATACTTAAGCCTGTTGATCTCAGTTTGCCTCTAGGGTCCACACAGTATTAGGAGAGAATTAAACTCTAATTGTCCTCAGCCCTCCACAGGTAAGCCCCGGGATATAAATATATAGCCTATAAAAAAATATAAACTTGGGGCTGGAGAGATGGTTCAGTGGTTAAGAGCACTGACTGCTCTTGCAGATGACCCAGATTCAATTCCCAGCACTCAAATGGTGGCTAAGAACCATCTTAGGCTGGGAGTGGTGGTGCATGCTTTTAATCCTAGCACTCAGGAGGCAGAGGCAGGTGGATCTCTGTGAGTTCAAGGCCAGCCTGGTCTACATAGAGAGCTCCAGGCCAACTGGGACTAAAGGGAGACTCTGTAAAAATAAATAAATAAATAAATAAATAAATAAAAATAAATAAATAAATAAATAAAAAATACTTGTAGCTATTTGTAAACAAATATATTGAAAAAGGCTTATTCACCTGTAAATGAGAAACAAGCACATATGTGTCAGATATAACACAGGCACAGTGTTCCAGTGCACCAAAGCTGGTATGTTTAATATTGTATCCCAAATTTAAAATGGTACCTGTATATATAACATATTTTATATGTAATTCAACTGTGCATTTAACAATAAACCCAGAATTCCAAAGATGGAGGGCAGAGCTCATTTGTTCAAATGACACACATATGTGTTCCTTGAATTAAAATTAGCTCCTATCTATAAGGTACTTGCTGACACATGTGGGGCATCTGTTAACATTCTGAGGGAGTGGACAGTACTCCCTCTGGAATACGTTTTTGACTGAGCGCTACATTTACTCATTTTAAAAACTGAAAAACTTTTCAAGGCCGGCCTGGTCTACAGAGCGAGCTCCGGGACACCTGGTACTAAAGGGAGATCTATTTCAAATCAAAAAAAAAAAAAAAAAAAAAAAACTGAAAAACTTTTCTACCTTATTTGACTGAACCAATAAGCAAGGTTGAAAATTTTATTTTCTAAGTATATGCACAAATTTTACCTAGACATACCAGAGGAAAATAAATTCTTTTTTTTTCTGTCTTTTTTAGACAGGGTCTCCCTGTAGCCCCAGGAACTCACTATGTAGACCAGGTTGGCCTTGAAATCACAAGATCCACCTGCCTCTGCCTCTGCCTCTGCCTCTGCCTCCAGTCTGCTGGGATTAAAGGTGTGCGCCACCCCATCCAGGAGGAAAGTAAATTCTATGAAGATCAAAGTTTCTACAACTTCACAGACAGTTCAGAAGAAAAGGTTTTGAACCTTCTACAGTTATATTTTTAGGACTCAAGTCAAGGCATTCACATATATTCCTCAGTAATAAAGAGGAGATTATATTCTTTAGGAACAGTAACATGTTATAATATAGATCAATAATCAGTGAACTTGGGCTTAAAAGGAGTAAGAACTATATGTCTCCTTTGATGATGTGAAAAGGATAACACACCTCTACAGAAATTTGAACATCTTTTAAAAATTTACTATTATCAAAGTAACACAAATAGATTCATTAATTTAAAAACTGCATTTTAATTTCATGGTCTCTCTTCTGTGTTCAGACAAGCAGCTGCAGGAACGATGACTGTACCTGTTTAAGGCCTGAAAACATGAAGGCATCACTGGGCTCCACAGAAATTTCCACATCTTGAACCAAATTAGTCTTATTCTGTAAATGATACCTCACAGGTAAGGACTCTCTGACACGCCCAAATGATGGCAGATCTACAGAGAAATATAACATGGTTCTTTTGGTTAAATAAAAACAGCTTGGGGGCTGGAGAGATGGCCTAGCAGTTAAGAGTGCTGACCGCTCTTACAGAGGACCCAGATTCAATCCCCAGCACCCACATGGCAGCCGAGAACTGTCTGAAACTCCAATTCCAGTAGAACTCCAGTTCCAGGGGAATCCAACACCCTCTTCTGACCTCTGCAGCATTGCATAACACGGGTGCACAGACCTACATGCAGATAGTACATTTATACACATACAGAAATAAATAATAAAAATTAAAAAAAAACAGCTTGTCACTTCTGCACTCCTATTCAATAGACATAGTATCATTTAAGTCATGGCTTTGCTAAGTAAGAATATTTCTGGTTGGGCAATAGCAAAGGACTAATAAAACAAGCTAAGAAGAAAGTAAGCCTCCTAGAAATGACTGAGTTAGACTGAATTAAAATTTGAAGTATGTTTACAAATCTATAAAAGATCTCCCAAAATATTAATCATGGTCCCTAAACCAGAATAAGAAAAAGTTGTATTTTAGGGCTGGAGAGATGACTCAGCGGTTAAGAGCACCAACTGCTCTTGCAGAGGACGTGGGTTCGATTCCCAGCACCCATGTGGCGGCTAAGAACCCTCTTTAAGCCAGGCATGGTGGTGCACGCCTTTAATCCTAGCACTTGGGAGGCAGAGGCAGGAGGATCTCTGTGAGTTCAAGGCCAGCCTGGTCTACAGAGTGAGTTCTAGGCCAGCTGGGGCTATAGGGAGACCCTGTCTCAAAAAAAAAAAAAAAAGAAAAAGTTGTATTTTAATGAAGCTAAGTAAAACTTCAACTGATTCACTCAGTGCACACTGCTGGGCCTTTCCCCACTAGAGTTGTCTTTTTTCCTGACAGAAATCCAGAATGCTCGGGAACTTATGTGTCACCTTTGCCGAGGCCAACTAGTAGTCTCTGTGTTCTTCCAATGACAGTGCAGCTCTGCTGAAACAAGCAATATGTGTATATGTATGTAAATATATACACATATATATGTAATTAAAAAAATACAGATATTTGAGTGACAGTTGATAAAGTTTCTCTTTTTTTCATTTTTCATTTTTATTTTTTATTTTATGCATATGAGTGTATTGTCTGCATATAAGTAGGTGCACCCGTGTTGGGCAATGCTGCAGAGGTCAGAAGAGGGTGTCGGATTGCCCTGGAACTGGAATTAAGATGGTTCTTAGCTGCCATGTGGGTGCTGGGAATCCTCTGCAAGAGCAGTCGGTGCTCTTAACTGCTGAGCCATCTCTCCAGCCCTGATAAAGTTTCTCTTGATAGAAGTATTCAATAAAGAAAGAAGGGACGAGCTAGGCATATGGCTGGCTGGAGAGATGGCCTAGCAGTTAAGAGCACTGACTGATCTTGCAGAGGACCCGGGTTCAATCCCTAGCACCCACATGGCAGCTAAGAACCATCTTTAACTCCAGTTCCAGGGGAATCTGACACCCTCTTCTGACCTCCTCGGCATTGCACGACAAGGGTGCACAAACCTACATGCAGACAGTACATTCATACACATACAAAAATAAATAAATAAATAAATAAATAAATAAATAAATAAAAAAAATAAAATAAAATAAAATAAAAATAAACCTATAATCCAAGACACGGGAGCTGGAGGCAGAAAAATCAGGAGTTCAAGGCCAGTCTCAGTTACACAGTGACTTTGAGGCTAGCTTGGACTTCATGTGACCTTGTCTCAAAAAGGTCAAGAAAAAGAAGAGCAGGGCTAAGGGCAGACTGAAAACATGATAGGGTAGATACTATACATCTCCTAATTTTGAGGGAAAGAGAGAAAGAGAGAGAGTGTGTGAAGCATTTTTCACAAATATTTGAACCTACGTCTGACCAAGCCTGTTGACTGGGGTACCAGAAGAGAGCCATGAGGGATGAGTGGCCAAAGGGAGGAAAGGCTGTGGGAGAAGGAAAGCCAGGCCCCCCAGAGGATAGATGGCGAGCACGAAACTTGTGCATTAACTTCACTGTGGTACGAAGACCTTAAAATAAACTGGAAAACATTCATTCAACTAGGAAAATTTCAACACTGGAATTTGACATTATGAATTCACTGCTAATTTTAAGTCAAAATAATGATATGATCTTATTTGGAAAAAGCCAGCCCTGTAGAGTCATACTGAAATATTTACGGATGAATTAGTAAGTTGGACTTATCTCACAATAATTGGAGTCAAAGGATCACCATGGAGGGGTAATAATATAACTCTTGCAGATGTTAACCATTTTTCATAATAGAAAATTAAAAAAAATAACTCTTAGAAGCCAAAATAAGTATTATCACTGAAGCCTTTTGGTCAATAACACAAGGATTCTTGATACCTGCGTTCACATGGAGCGGGATGTTTTCGACAATCACATGTGGCAGGGTGATGACAGTGCTGATGGAGGGGATGTCTTTCCCAGCTGAAGCCCTGCAACAGAAAAGGTCAGCTTGAGATTCACACTTCACGTAAAAAGCTAATACATCAAATACAGGAAACATGTTTGTACCAACTAGATCCAAAAGAAACTGAAATTGTCCATTTCCCAAGTTTTGTCAATGATGTTTTTTTAATTTTTATTTATATATTTATTTTTTTTGTCAGTGAAGTTTTATTGAGAAGAGCGTTCAGAATCGGACTCTTGAATGTTCAGTGAGCAGATGCTAGAAACCACGTGCTGTGTAACCGCTGGGAGACATGGCGGGGGTCATGTCAGACTGTCCACACACAGTTTGATTCAGTAATTTTGGAGCAGGGTTTTTCCTCAATGCAAAGTAGCACAGTGACTCACACTGTGACACAAACCTCCCTTACCTCCCTGGGATGATCCCGAGGTGGGCCCCAGACCATGTTCAAAAGACATAGTTAGAGATCACTTCAACTCAAGTACACATCACAGAGGGAAGAATTAGAACATTTCACTATCAGTAAGAAGTATGTTGTGTAAGATGTATTTCGTTAACTTTTTCAAATTAGATCTGTAGTACTAAGAAGCATTTAGTATGTCTTAAGTATTTTTCTTTTCTTTTTTTTGTATTTTTTGAGATAGGGTCTCCTTTAGTCCTAGCTGGCCTGGAGCTCACTCTGTAGACCAGGCTGGCCTTGAACTCACAGAGATCTGCCTGCCTCTGCCTCCTGAGTGCTGAGATTAAAGGCATGTACCACCATGCCTGGCTTATTTTTTAATACTATATACGTATAATTTGTCAATATTTTAAACTGTTGCTTGCTGTGTTCACCTTATGTTGAGTGTGCCTCTGGCTTATTCACTTTCACTAGTATAAAGTATTTCACTGTTTGGCTCATAACCTGTTCACTTTCCTACTGATATTTAACTTTTTTCTGTTCTGTTTTTGGGTTTATTGTTTTAACTATTGTAACCAGTGCTGTTAGGCACAGTCTTATACATATATCCTTTGTATACATACACGTCTGGGACCTCCTACGTATGGAGGGTTATGGACATCTTCAATTTTACCCAGCACTGCCTAACAGATTTTGAACTAAGTTCTTGATTCATATTGCACATCTTTGATACACCTGGACTATTAACCCTTTCAATAGCAGTAGGACCAGAATCCTAAATGCAGTTTTAGCTGGTCATTCCCCAATTGATAGGAAAGCTGGGCTTCTCTCAGTATGCTCATTGGCCATCTAGCTTAACAGCTTAGTCAACCCTCCTACTCACACTCTGCTCCACTTTCTGACACATGACCTGTTTCTCAGGATTTGCAGTTCTAAATATGAATGCTAATCCTTGTCAGTTACACATGTTGCAAAGATCTTTTCCTATTTTTCACTTTGCTTTTTCATTTTATGATTTTTTTTTCAGTGAAGTGAAAATTTAACTTTAGTAATCCATTTTAGACTTGTATTTTTTTGTGCCTTAAAGAAATTGCTACTCTGCTGGGCATGGTGGCGCATGTCTTTAATCCCAGCACTCAGGAGGCAGAGGCAGCTGGATTTCTGTAGACCAAGGCCAGCCTGGTCTACATAGTGAGTTCCAGGAAAGCTGGAGCCACAGGGAGACCCTGTCTCAAAAACAAACAAACAAACAAAAAAAAAAAAAAAGAAAAAGAAAGAAATTGCTACTCTAAGGTCATAAAATAATTCTCTATTTTCTACTAAAAGTAACAAGATTTTGCCTTTTACAATTAGATATTTAATACATCTGGAATGAATATTTGTTTATATCTAATATATAGCAGACAACTAATGTTTTTCCAAAATAAACAACTACTTTGTATCAATGATAAAAAAATTTACTCCTTTTCAGGTGATCTGCAAGGCTGCCTATAGATATCATTTCCATGCATGGGGGGAGCTGCATAGGAGCTTCTAGACTCTTCTGATCAACCATTTTAGTATTAAAAAATTTTTTTAAATTTTATTTATTTTTGTATGTGTATGAATGTACTGTCTGCATGTAGGTTTGTGCACCCGTGTTGTGCACAAACAAATGCCGCGGAGGTCAGAAGAGGGTGTCGGATTCCCCTGGAACTGGAGTTCTCCTGGAATTGGAGTTATATAGACTGTTCTCAGCCGCCATGTGGGTGCTGGGAATTGAACCCAGGTCCCCTGCAAGAGCAACCAGTACTCTTAACTGCTGAGCCAGCTCTCCAGCTCTAATTCATCATGTATTAATAGATTTCTGACAAATATTCCCCTGTTAAGTGCTATGGCATCACAGGAAGGAACATAGCACTGCCTAGTTCTTCTTATGAAGCATCTTGATTATTTTTAACTTTTTGCCTTTCAAAAAGTTTTAGAAATATTATTATCTTGTTAATTTTTGTGCATCTGTGTGTGGGGGGGACATGTGTGTGTGCCATGATGTGTGTGAAGGTCAGAGGAAAACGTGTGGGAATTTTATCTCCTCCCACTAGGTGGGTCCTAGGGCTCAAACACAGGTTTGTCAGGCTTGGTGGTAAGCACCTTTACTAGACTCTCCCCTTTTCTATGCAGATAACTTTATGGATTACAAATCAGAGTTTCACTTGATGCTTTTCAATAGTCCTATCTTCATATTTAGTTTGGCTAAGTTTATTAGCACATAAGTCTGAAATTGTAGCAAATCAAGTTTGATTTATCTTTCCCATTTTTGTCATTTTAACACAGTGATCACCTAAATTAATGTAACTTCTACTCTATGCTCTTTTGCATAAAGCTAATGACAAACAGTGAAGGTATAGAACACACACTAAAGAAGAGTCAGAACTGATGCAATGTGTACCTCTTCCAGGAGATAGTGTAATGTCCAGTTGCTACTCCACCTTCAACATTCCCAGTTGATGGGCAACAAAGACAGAAGCACTCGCTAGCACTTTCTCCTGTCTGTAAAACAACTAAAAGAAAGAATCCTTATGACCTTATGCATGATTTTCGTCTATGTGAGTTTCACCCTAAAATAATGCAACAAAGGAATATTTTATAAATTAAATAAATTTAAAAAGTAAGTCCCAAAGGTGTTCAATTACCTTTGCAAAGTCATAAAGTCTAGTATTTAGACTAATTATTCGCTACAGTAGATACCAATGGGGAGGCTGGGACAACAGCTCAGCAGGTAAAAGCATTTGCTGTGCAAATATAAAAGCCCACGTTTGGATCCCAGCACCCAAGGAAAAATTGGGGTGTAGCCACATATGCACTTGTAATCCTGGTTTGGGGAGGTGGACACTGGAGGACTGCTGGGGCTTGCTTGCTGCTAGGCTTGCTCGTTGCTAGGCTAGCTCCATATTCACTGAGAGACCTTGTCCCAAGGGAATAAGGCGGAGAATAATGAGACAGGACACTTGACACACCATCCTCTGTATGTGCATATGAACACAGGAACCTGTAGATATACACACACATATACCACCCATACAACATGAACCTGTAGATATACACATGCATACATCACCCATACAACACGAACCTGTAGATATACACAGCATACATACATCACACATACAACATGAACCTGTAGACATACACACGCATACATCATCCACACAACATGAACCTGTAGATATACACACGCATACATCACCCATACAACATGAACCTGTAGATATACACATGCATACATCACACATATAACATGAACCTGTAGATATACACATGCATACATCACACATACATGAACCTGTAGATATACAGAGGCATACAACACACATAGAACATGAACCTGTAGATGCACACATGCATACATCACATACAACATGAACCTGTAGATATACACATGCATACATCACACATACTACATAAACCTGTAGATATACACACTCATACATTACACATACGACATGAACCTGTAGATATACACATGCATACATCACACATACGACATAAACCTGTAGATATACACATGCACACACATCACACATATGACGTGAACCTGTAGATATACACATGCACTCATCACACACACAACAAACAAGACTACCAATGAGGTATCTATGTCTGCAACAAAGCCCTACTAAAAGTGAAAGGCGAGTGTGGAGACAGAATGATAGCTATGGTCTTATGGTAATTATTTTTCTTTTCCAATTATTTAATGTCTCTAAAAGAAACATTTTGGGACAGGGAAGAAGAGAAATTTTCAGTTACTCTCAAAGTGCTCACAACATTATTCTGAGAAATCCTGGCTTTCTTACTCATTTAACTGTTGATCTCAAGCTCATCACTCACTCTTCCATTAATCCCTAATATTGCCCCTTACCTCTCTGTGTAGGAAGATTTCCTTTTACCAGTTTTATAGTAAATTCCTTGGTGATGAAATCCATGTAAATAAAAATTTCTCTCTTTCAGCACTCCACAGCTTGCAAGGTCAGTCTTTAACACACATGGGTGATAGTCCCTAGCTAACACTGATTATAGCAAATTTGTGATTGCAACTTTGAAACAGTATCAATATTTCTAAACATTATATTGATATTTTAACTGTTTTCCAATGAAGAAGGCTAGACTAGATTAATGGAGATCTGATTGTGCACAAATAGTCCACAGTGAAAGAAAAAAGGCTGGGTAAGCAGGGCGTGGTGGTGCATGCCTTTAATCCTAGCACTTGGGAGGCAGAGGCAGGTGGATCTTTGTTAGTTCAAGGCCAGCCTGGTCTACAGAGTGAGGTCCAGGACAGCTGGGACTACAGGGAGACCCTGTCTTAAAAAGACCAAAAAAAAAAGAAAAGAAAAAAGGCTGGGTCAATGCTTAAGATCTTAAAAAAGATTTGATTTTTATTCTTTTTCTTTTTCTTATTATTTATTTATTTTCGTATGCATATGAATGTACTGTCTGCATGCAGGTTTGTGCACCCGTGTCGTGTAATGCAGTGGAGGTCAGAAGAGGGTATTGGATTCCCCTGGAACTGGAGTTAAAGATGGTTCTCAGCCACCATGTGGGTGCTGGGGATCGAACCCAGGTCCTCTGCAAGAGCAATCAGGGCTCTTAACCGCTCGAGGCCATGTCTCCAGCCCTATTTTTATTTTTCACGTGTATTGTCTGCAGGTATGTAAGTGCATCTGTATCATGCAGTGCCTTCAGAGGTTAGAAGAGAGTGCTGGATCCCTTGGAATTTGAGTTATGGATAATTGTTAACAACTATGTGTGTACTGGGAACCGAACTCTGGTCCTCCACAAGAGTAGCTACTTCTCTTAACTGCTGAGCTATCGCTCCAGCCCCTTCTTTAAGTTCTTTTAAAGAAAATTAGAACTAGTATTGTAGCCCAATACATTTTTTAAATGATCACCTTAAACCTCTATATCTAGACAGCTTTTATAAAAACTATACCATTCATATCACACTCCACCGAAGTTCTCCTTAAATTCTAAGTTAACCAAAACTACTTAGATGTTTACTACTTTTTTTTTTTTTTTTTTGTCTTTTTGAGATAGGATCTCTCTTTAGTCCTAGCTGGCATGGAGCTCGCTATATAGATCAGGCTGGCCTTGAACTCACAGAGATCTGCCTGTCTCTGCCTCCCAAGCACTGGGATTAAAGGCATACACCACCACGCCCACCTTAATATTTTTAGGGTCAAAAAGTGCCACACTTTTAGTTCTTAAGATATAGCTATGCTTTTGGTTCTTTAGATATAAAGAGCCATGAATCAAAATGCAGGTGATGCCTAGAGGTCAGGAAAAGTGAAGAAAATGATTTTCCCCTCAAATCTTAAGAAAGAACAAGTCCATATGAACACACTGATTTTAGGATTTCCAACCCCCAAAATTTAAAATAATAAATTTGTGTCGTTTTAAGCCACTAACTCAGTGGTCATTGTTACAGCCGCAATAAAACACCAGGGTTTCAAACCAGAAATTATGCAACTTAATGTGTACTCATTAAACAATGTTGGCAATATAAAGATAAAAAGACAGAACTCTGGCTATAAAGGAACACACACTCTGTTATGGAAGCCAAATGTAAAAAGGAGTAATTGAAATATAATGGGACATTACAATAGTATGTATAAAATACCATGGGAATGAAGAAGGAAAAGCAGAGCCTTGCTTGGGAGGATCACAAAGTCAAGGTGCACTGAGATATCCTGAGGCCAGCGGAAGGAAGAGCAGGAAAGCAGGTAGGAACTGGGTGCCTCAGCAAGGCTGATTATTGATCCTTTAATCCAGTTGTCTTTGGCTTGATTGGCTTTTGTGGCTTTCGGGGCGGTGTTATCCTCCCAGCTGGTATTAAAGGTGGGGTTGTGTGACTCTTGAGATCTGAGATCTCCTGAGGCCAGCAGAAGGTACCGGGGCGTGGACTGAAGAGCCCCGCCAACTGGGATTACAAAGGCATCTGAAGGAGGCAAGCAAAGCAAGCCTTCAAGACAGTGACGAGGCATTTAGGACTCACATTGGAATACAGGCAAGGAGAAACCCATATGCCAGGATCACGAAGAAGAGACAACACGGGAAAGGGGCAGGATAATCCCACGCCAACCTCTACCAACCCTATGGAAGACTCCTGCAGTGGGATCCCTCTGGGGATGTCCCAGGACACAGATAACAGAAACACAATTGGGAACATATTTAAAGGACTACAAGATTATAAAGAACAAATCAAAGAACTAAGAAAAGAGAATGAAGAACTCAAGAAGGACCTAGAGAGAGAATGACAAACTCAAGAAGGAAGTAGAAACACTGAAAAGATCCCATGCTGAAAAAGATAAGGAAACCAACCAGAGAAGCAAAGAGCTACAAGAAGAGATTGAGAAGCTCCAAAAAGAAGCAGAAATACTAAAGAAATTAGAAGAGGAAATGAAAAAGGAAATCAAACACTCATCCATTCAAGAGGAAAGGAATGGAAAAGACCTCAGCAGAAAGGAGGAAGCAGAACAAAGAATATCAGACCTGGAAGATAACACAGAACAACTAAAAACCTCAAGTAAAGATTATGAAAAATTTAAAAATACACAAAAGTGGACNAACAACAACAACAACAGAAAGGACTGCATCAAACAACTGACTGAAACAGTGAACTTCTGCTCAAAACAGTCAACTTCCTCATGGAGAATATTGAGAAAGACTGAGAAAGAGATGAAAAGCATGTTTGGCAGAATGCATGAGCTCTGGTGGGGTGGGGGAATGTGTGGGAACACGGGTCTAGATTTGTTAAAAAAATAAAAATAAATTTATGTGGAAAAAAAAACAAAAAAACAAAAAAACCAAAGTGAAGGTGTACCTGAGTTCTGACGAGCACACAAAGGCACAACAGGCAGGAAAAGGCAAGCAGGTTTTAGACAAAAATGGTAACCTATTCGAGTCCACAGAGGCTATGCTTGATAAATGTAGTAAGTTTACCTGGTTGAAGTCAGGGAAAGAGCAAAGGAAAAGTACAAAGAGAGAGCGGTGTAAAAGATGTTGGGAGCGTCAGTCAGCGCCTGTCTGAATAAAATCTAGTCTGCTGAGAAACGTTTCTAAGTAGAAGTGACAAGTTCAAGGTAGTTTTGGAATCAATATGAAAGGCAAATTAGGGCAATGATGCCGGCAAGGAAGAAACCAGTCCAGAAGCGAAAGACTAGGTGAGAGGGGAGGCTGGTATTGAGGATGGAGGTGAGAAGATGGATTCAAGAGATGTGCACAAGGCAAAACTAGGTGTGAGGCTGCTGTGGGTGGGAAGGAGCATGGTTTTCTCTGCATTCTGGCCTGGACTACACATAGATTCCTCTGCTTGGACTAGGGAATGTGGGCAGACTAAGGTTGTATGGCAACCGAGGACCTGAGGGAAAGAAGGAAACCCAAGTCAGGGTCCAGCAAATGGCCAACATCAGATGATCAAGTGAAATCTTACAATCAGTGGCCAAGAACTGTAGCACTGATGCACTAAACACAACACTGTGTTATCTGGTTTCATAGATCTTGATTTCTTTTCCCCCTCAAAATATTGAACTTTGTTAGACAGTTGAGTATAATTTTGCTTGGGTTAACATTCAAATTAACTTTTATCATCTCTTATAGTTTAAGAAAATACATTGGAAAAAAAAAGAAAATACATTGAATATAAATGTGTTAAGACAAAAAAAAAAAAAGTAAGCCGGGCGTGGTGGCACACACCTTTAATCCTAGTATTTGGGAGGCAAAGGCAGGTTGAACTTTTTGAGTTCAAGTCCCGCTTGGTCTACAGATTGAGTTCCAGGACAGCCGGGGCTACAGGGAGACCTTGTCTCAAAAAGACCCCCCCAAAAATAAAATAAAATTAAATAATAAAATAAAGTAAAATAAAATAAAATAAATGTGTTATCCTGGGTTGAATCTGCTTTCTGGAGTCTTTTAGTTGGGTGATTTAGAAAATTTATTGTCTATTTTTCTCTTTTCTAGTTTCTTTAATAAATAGCTTGACCCATTTCCAATTATAAATAATAAACACTGATTTCGGGGCTGGAGAGATGGCCTAGTGGTTAAGAGGGCCGACTGCGACCCGGGTTCGATCCCCAGCACCCACATGGCAGCCGAGAACCGTCTGAAACTCCAATTCCAGGAGAACTCCAGTTCCAGGGGAATCCGACACCCTCTTCTGACCTCCGAGGCATTGCACGACACGGGTGCACAAACTTGCATGCAGACAGTACATTGATTCACATACAGAAATAAATGCCGGGCGTGGTGGCGCACGCCTTTAATCCTAGCACTTGGGAGGCAGAGGCACTCCGATCTCTGTGAATTTGAGGCCAGCCTGGTCTACAGAGTGAGTTCCAGGACAGCCAGAGCTGCAGGGAGACCCTGTCTCAAAAAGACTGAAAAAAAGTAAAATAATATAAACATTGATTTCAAATTAATGAAAAAACTTATAAAAATTAAAAAAAAATTCTTATTTTATTTCCAAGTTTACTTCTCAAAGTGTAACTTCCTCACAGTAAAACAAACAAACAAATAAACCCTGATATTTTATGCTGGGAATCCTGGCACTGGAGAGGTAGAGGCAGGAATTTTAGGCCATCCCTGACTACATAGCAAGTTCAAGGCTAGATTTGACTGCATAAGATACCAAACAAACAAACAAACAAACAAACAAAATTCTGATCTTTTAAAATAAAGTATACTGGGCTGGAGAGATAGCCTAGCGGTTAAGAGCTCCGACTGCTCTTGCAGAGGACCCAGGTTTGATTCCCAGCACCCACATGGCGGCTGAGAACTGTCTTTAACTCCAGTTCCGGGGGAATCTGATGCCCTCTTCTTATCTCTGCGGCATTGCACGACACAGGTGCACAAACCTACATTCAGACAGTACATTCATACACATACAAAAATAAATTTAAACAAATTAAAAAAAAAATAAAGTATACTCAAGAAAATCGTAAATAATACATATCCTACCTTAATTCTAAATGCATTTACTTTGGGACTATAAATCTTAAATTCTCTTATTTTGCAAAAAGTTATTACCTTACTAACTTACACACAAAAACACACACATGAACACACATATGCACATCTGACTGTTAAGTTTACCACTGTCCACTTGGGACTCCAGATGATCCACCGCAGTCATAGATGGAGCACGATGCAGCTCACTGGACACAATCGTGAGAGCCCATGGTGAGGCGCTTAAAACATCTGTCATCAGCAGAAAGGGGATGTCTGCGTACACCCTTTCCAGGTGCTCAAACTGCCATCAAGGAAGACAAAAGGTTGGTCAAAATGATATTCATCCATTTTCTTTTTATTTCTATAACATGATTTCCACCATGCATCCCAGGAACCCACCTTTGTGGAAACAAATTTAACTGCAACATCAAATGGGAAGACAGTGTCTATTGTTACAGTTTCATCCTACAAGAAAATTAAAGAGCAAGTTCAATGGCTTTTCCAAATCTTTTTAAGTAAATATAGAACAAATACAAAACACAACCAAAAAGTTACCAATAATCTCAAGTTATACATTATAAAGCAAGGGTTTTCTTTCTAGATAATATTTAAAAATCTACATAGAGACCTAGTAAGTTATTTGACTTTTGAACATTCATACTGCAGAGTGCTTCATCCTACATTATTTACCTCAGGATCTACTGAAGCTGGCAGCGCAGGCATCGCTGCCACTTTACAGAGGAGGAAACAGATGTTGAGAAGGACAAAAGGACTTGCCTTTGGTCACAAATGGGGCCAAGCCTAGAATCTGGGGCTTCTTTTCCTGTAAACTTTTTACTTTACCCTGATTCAATATAACAACATAATGTGGCAAACACTGCTATGTTCACTATACATGCATAATGTAATATCATAATCACCCAATTCTATACTGACTGCTATTTCAAAATGAAGTGGTCACATAGCTGAGTGTAAGTGGCAAAGGCAGAAACTTCATTGAGCCTGACACTGGAGCTCTACCCTAAACCAACGTGCTATGTCTCCCTGCTAACAGACTGTGAAAACCCATGGGATTATTAAACCTTTCAAAACAAATAAACCAACTCATTGGTGAAGAACCTTTAAAAAAAGTCATGTTGGGCTCCAGATATAGTTCAACAGGTAAACACACCTGTCTTCAAGCCTGACCTGTGTTCAATCCCCAAAACCCAAATGGAGGAAGAAGAACTGACTCTGACTCCTTCAGCTATTCTCTAACCTTCACACCTCTCTCCCTCTCTCTCTCTCTATTTCTCTTTCTCTCTCACACACACATACACACACACACACAGACATACACATACACACACAGACAGACACACAGACACACACACATACACACAAAATCAAGACATGTTGGTTAAAAACTCAAGCTGGGGCTGGAGAGATGGCTCATCGGTTAAGAGCACTGACTGCTCTTGCAGAGGACCTGGGTTCGACTCCCAGCACCCACATGGAGGTTAAGAACCATCTTTGACTCCAGTTCCAGGGGAATCCGATGCCCTCTTCTGACCTCCGCAACATTGCACAACACGGGCGCACCAACTTACACGCAGACAGTACACTCATACACAAAAAAATAAATAAATAAAATAAATACTCAAGCTGTAATGTCAGATAGATGTGGATTCTAAGCCAAGATACATGTTTATCACCTATATGACCATGGGCATAGCAATGTGACTTTAGGAAAGTCACATAATAAACATGGATTCTTTAGTCTCAGTTTCTTCAAGCTCAGTGAGTTAAGAATTAAATAAGATAATGAAAATAAAGTACTAAGATTGGTGGTCTATCTCTAATGCACTGTACTAGTCTACATGAAATTTCTGACAGTATTTTACATGCCTCCTTCTCTCTCAATTAGGAGATATTACTTACCTTTTTTTAGAAGGTTTTCTTTCCTAATAAATAGATATCCCATGGTCTACAACCTACATAAAAACCAAACTACACTCCCCAAATTGTTGGTTCTTTTCCTCTGCTGGACTGAGGAGTCAACTGCTAAGTAAAGAATGAAGCGACACGACTGCCAAGACCGACTGACTACAACAAGACAGAAATGCTTCCCCGTGACCCATCATCAAGTAGACTTGAAAAAAATACCTTGTGGCACTTGCAAACAATTTCTTTTCCTTCAACAGCTGTATTGATCAGGTAAGAAACATACACAAGAAACATTCTGGAGCCCACTGTTCCACAGCGAATATATAATGTTTTTTCTAGCTGTAACAAAGAAAGTGTTATAACTTAATATTCAGACAATTCCTCTTAGTATTCTAAGATAAGTGTTCCCAACTTTTGGAGATTTCTGGTTAAATTCTTTATATATGTTAAATACTTATTATATGCTAAATACTTTATATGGGTTATCACAATGTAACTGACCCTACAAATCAAAGATCTGCCCCCAAGAACTCTGAGCACACTGCTATAGCCTGAGTGAGATAATCACTACTTCTTTTTTTTTTTTTTTCTCTTTCAATCTATCCCCAATTTGTTTTAATCTGATAGAAGTTGACTGAGAGGTCACTGTGCACAGTTATAGACACCAGCTATTTTGGAGGGGAGTTTGCTTTAAAAATTCCTTGCACAGGGTTGAAGAGATGGCCTAGTGGTTGAGAGCGCTGACTGCTCTTACAGAGGACCCGGGTTCGATCCCCAGCACCCACACGGCGGCTGAGAACCGTCTGAAGCTC
This sequence comes from Rhizomys pruinosus, assembly GCA_009823505.1. Lineage (NCBI taxonomy): Eukaryota > Metazoa > Chordata > Mammalia > Rodentia > Spalacidae > Rhizomys > Rhizomys pruinosus. Next base: position 771,947 of record VZQC01014672.1, read on the forward strand.
CAATTCCAGGAGAACTCCAGTTCCAGGGGAATCCGACGCCCTCTTCTGACCTCCGCGGCATTGCACGACACGGGTGCACAGACCTACATGCAGACAGTATACTCATACACAAAGAAAAATAAATAAAAATTAAAAAAAAAAAATTCCTTGCACAAAAATTGCCTAAGATATTTTATACAAATATATATGTAGAGCCGGGTGTGGTGGCACACACCTTTAATCCTAGCACTTGGGAGGCAGAGGCAGGCAGATCTTTGTGAGTTCAAGGCCAACCTCGTCTACAGAGTGAGTTCCAGGACAGCTGGGGCTACAGGGAGACCCTGTCTCAAAAAAGGCCAAAAAAACAAAAAACCAAAAAACAAATATATACATACACACACACACACACACACACACACACACACACATATATAAATGTATGTGAGTTGAGTTAAATCACTTTTTAGTCCTAGGTTATGCTATATTTAAAACTTCAAACTAATTTCCTCTTCAATCCCAGTTGACCAAGGTCACCTGCTCGTCTGGATATAAGTCTCCAACAGGAATGTCTGTGAGCAAAGCTGGGTAGGATTCATCACATAGTTCTGTTCCCTGAAGAGTCACATGAGTTTTCTGAGTTAAGTTGGCATCCTGCCCTGTGAAGGATAACATACTGGTGTTTTAAGATCATTATTATAACAATACTATATGAACACTATATCATATCATCTTTAAACACATACTCTATGATGGTGGTTAATTGTTGTTATGTCGTTATAAGAGGAATTGCAGTTTTAGCCTGTGCATTTTAAATCATTATAACTAGGCTCAACATGTCTTTGTTGATCAAATTTGGAACCATTACAATCACATTTTTTTGCTATTGAGATCAAGAAGTGAGTTTTATTCCTATAGTGTAAACACGTTTGTGGGATTTGACAAACTCTAAGTATTTTCTGCATCCTGCTGGGTATGAGATGCCTGAAGAAGTATAGTCAGTTGGCAAATTGGGTAAATGTGGTGAACAAGGAAAACTTCATAGCCCAGTTCATTAAACTTTGAAACACTGGTGGGTCAGATGTTTTGGGGAATCGTGCCCTTTCTGCTGACCAATGCCAAATGCAGATATTGTGGTTTTCAGTGAACTCCCTAATCTGCTGAACACACCTCTCAGAAGTACTGGTTTTCCAGGATCTAAGAAAGCTGAAATGGGTCAGACTGGCCGCAGACCACCACACAGTGACCACAGCGCTTTACTGGTGCAAATTTGTCATTGGAAAATACTTCGGAGTATCTTCTCACCCCAACCACTGAGCTGGTCACAGCAGGTTGTCTATACAGTCCACTTTTCATCTCATATCACTATCTGATTGAAAAAATGATTCATTGTTGTATAGAAAAGAGAGGTGACAGTTCAAAACAATGATTATTTAAAATTTTCAGTCAGCTCATGAGGCATCCACTAACGGAGCTTGTTCACTTTTCCAATTTGCTTCACATGTCACCTACCAGTGAACGGCTCACATTGAGTTCTTTGGCAACCTCTCGAATAGTTGTGAAAGGATCAGCTTCACTGACTGCTCTCACTTGGTCATTGTAACTTCTGTTAACCAGCCACCATGCTCCTAATCTTCAACACTTATCTCCTTTATAAAACTTTTTTTTTTTTGTCTTCAAGACAGGGTCTCCCTGTAGTCCCAGCTGTCCTGGAACTCACTCTGTAGACCAGGCTGGCCTTGAACTCACAAAGATCCACCTGCCTCTGCCTCCCAAGTGCTAGGATTAAAGGCGTGCGCCACCACGCCCAGCTAAAAGTTCTTTTAAAAAGTTTTTTTTTTTTAATTTAGTTTTACATTATATGCATGAGTGTTTTGTATGCATGTATGTAAGTGCACCATGAATGCAATATCTGCAGAGGTCAGAAGAAGGCACCAGATCTTCTAGAACTGCAGTTATAGACAGTTATATGCAGTTAGCTGCCATATAAGTGCTGGGAACTGAACCCAAGTCCTGTGAAAGAGCAGCCAGTGTTTTTAACCCCTGAGCTATCTCTTCCCTCCAGCCCCCACTGTAAAATTTTTCAAACCATCATTGCACTGTAGTTCCTAGCCCAAATGCGCTGTTGATGTTGTATATTGTCTCTGTGATTAATTACTCATAATTACCCATTTTGAATTTTAATAAGGAAACCACCCAATGGCATGATACCTCAGCAGGTCAAAGCACATGCTGCTAAGCCTGACAACCTGAGTTTAATCCCTGGAACATGGTACAAAGAGTTGAATCAACTCTTACAAATTGACCTCTGACCTCCATAAACATGCTGTGGCAAGTGAGTTCCCTCCACCCCCAGAAATAAATAAAAATACAACAAAAAATTTTAAAGAAAAATCACTCGAATTTGCTTTTTGCTTAGCATCATTTCCATAATATAAAATAAACAGCAAGTAGTAAGTCATTAGTTAAAAAAAAAACAAATTCACATTAAAATGATATATAATTAATCACATTCATTATGGACATATTCCATTATCAAACAGTAAATTTCAACAATGCAAAAACCACAATTACTTTTGCACCAGTCTACATATTGATACCTTCGAAATCTGAATGCTTACCTGGCTTTAAACCAGCAGTGAGTTTCACATCCCTGATATGGGTCTTTTCATGAGATTGAACAGTTATGACCAAACAATACATCTCATTCATCAGGGCAGGAGGATCGTGTCGCAGATGTACAGAAATGTTTGGGACTCTGGAGATGATCCTTTGAAAAGAAACTTAGCTAAGTAACCAATTTAAAGAAAGAAAAAAAGAAGTACAGAAAGCATTTGAAGGAACTAGGAGGGTGATCATCAACAATCTGTTTTGCAAAGTACACTTACATTGTGCTTGCCTGGATTATGATGGTATCCCAGTGAACCTCATTGTCAGGGAGCTTGGGCCGCCTTTTGAAGGACCGTGAAGCCTGAAGGGCTTCCTGGGAGGAAGCAGCATCTCCTCCCCCTCCCTGCCAGCTCAAAACCACACACCTGCCTGACTCACTGCCCAGAACCAGATCCACAGAAGTAATCTGGAAAAAAAAAAAAAA
>VZQC01014672.1:789111-804449 GCA_009823505.1 Rhizomys pruinosus
TAAAAACTTTTTTTTTTTTTTGGTCTTTTCGAGACAGGGTCTCCCTGTAGCCCCAGCTGTCCTGGAACTCACTCTGTAGACCAGGCTGGCCTTGAACTCACAAAGATTCGCCTGCCTCTGCCTCCCGAGTGCTAGGATTAAAGGCGTGCGCCACCACGCCCAGCGCCCTCTAAAACATTTTATAGTACATGTTTCTTCTAAGATGACTAACCACAGTAAATTTTACATAATAAAAGTACTTCTGAATATCTGATACTAAATTATTCTTCCAATTTAAGAAATATTAACAAAAAAAAGAAAAGAAATATTAACAATACCAAACACTTTTGTGGGTTGGACTTTTACAGAAAGAATGTCGTTACCTCTTCCAAGGAGTTCTAGGGAGTAAGTAATATAATCCTTTAATTGGGCCATGAGGTAGGAACACTTCAGAGCTGTAGTCAATATAGATGTGAGTAGAGTCCACCATCCTTCACTCCGGTAATCACACATAACATAATCCAACAACCTAAGAGAAGGCAAGTAGTAAGGCACACTGAAACAGCTTCACCAGCAGCATAAGGGGTCCTGGGAGAAAACACAGTTCTGTTCTCATTTCATATAAAGATAAAAAAACTTACTGTGATAACAGGTATTTTTCATATTTAGTTAAACCTGAGTTTACCTAAAACTTTGAAAAAGGATTATGCCAACAGAGGACACTTGAAAAAGTATCACATAACTAAATTTTGGGGACTGTAGAGACGCTCAGCAGTTAAGAGCCCTGGGTGCTCTTGCAGAGGACCTGGGTTCGATTCCCTACACCCACATGGTAGCTAACAATAGTAATAGTCTATAACTCCAGTTCCAGGAGATCTGACACCATCTTCTGACCTCCATGAACACTGTACAACACAGGTGCACCTACCTACAGGTAGGTAATACACATAAAATAAAAACAATATTTTCTTAATATCACACAATTGGATTTTAATGAAAATATATATGGTAATAATAAATCCTTCAGTATATACTTCTTTTCCAATTTCACTGTAAAGCAATCAGAATACTTGTGAAATTAAATAGTAAATATGACTCACTTCAAAGCTTTGGTATAATCCTTTGCATAATAATATTCTTCTCCCATTTGAACCACTATAAAGGAAAAAAAGATTAATGTATATAATTTAAAATGCTTTCCTTTCCAAACTGCATAAAACTGGCATGTGCTAGAGACATACTCAGATGGCTTTTCATTCGTGGGCATTTGTACTTCTTGAACTGTGCAACAGCATTGCTCAGGAGAGTGATTATTATTTCCTGTTAGAAAAGACACAATATGGAGCAGTTCAATAAAACAATCTCATAGTTTACTAAAATACTGTGAAAATAGTTGATACTGGTATAAAAGCACAACTTACGGAGTGAACGACATTTCTTTCCTTCAGCTGAATGGCAAGGATCCCCACCTTCTCTTTCTCAGGGTCAGAAAGATCAAAGCCTATGTAAGATGAAAAGCAACGCATTTTAATAGCTCATTTAACACGAATCTCCACACGAAGACTCTGTGTCTACATTCCTTGAGTCCTTAACTTTAAATCTCTGCACATTTGTGAATGTTCTAGAACTGTAAAGGTTTTAGGAGACAGCTTTGTTAACTTGGAAAGTTCTCTGTAGTTTGTTCTTTAGAGAACATTCCTAACCCCAGTGTTCTTGTAGCTGGTAGAATCAGCCAGCTGTAGAGCACTGTCTTCTATGGGCAACACAGTCGTGTAGGTCAAAGTATATAACCCAGTAACACTTAAGGGTCAACTATCAAAGATGTTCCTCAAATTAAATTATGTACACAATTCAAAACGATGAAGATAAATTCTTTTTTTTTTTTTTTGGTCTTTTTTTTAAGGCAACATATGCTGATGCTATTTTAAAATGTTAAATAAATCATTAAAATTAAAACATTTAAATATTCAAATGTAATAATCACATTAGTATCTTTATAAAAGCTACTCTAGGTAATGAAAGAAACTATTCTACAAACTAAGAAAGCATAAGTCTTTTTTTGAAAAGGTTAAAAAGCACAGATTTACTTCAATGTGATTTTTCCATTAGTTTCATTAGTTATAAGAACAGCTGACATCTAACTTTGCCTCTTTCAAGTTGAGAGAAAAAAAGAAGGAAAATTACTTAGTATTCCTTGTCGCCAGGGCCTCTGCCCATAAAAGTCAAGAACACCTGTTGGTGTTTCTAGTGGATCAGGATTGGGATACATCACAGAAGCCTATAAATTAAAAAATAAGTCTAAGCAAAAATTTATGTAATCCATCCCAAATAACTCTTTAAGTACATAAGTTTCCACAAATATAAACGTCAAGCATGAATTTAAATTTAAATAATATCACTATAAATATCACTATAAACATGAATTAAATTTTAATAAAATTCAAATGTTCCACTATTTAGAAAATCTTACAAAATTGGAAATCAGTAATTGTGATAAATGATTTCATCTGTAATTAACTTTTTTTACATTTTCTTTTTTATCTTGCTATAATAAACCAGTGAAAATATTACAAATTATATTGGATATTTATTCTGTATTCTGTGTGTCAAAAAAACAACAGTGTAAGAAGTCCTAAAGAAAAGACCTTATTTTCCTTCATTATGAACTCTGTATTAGTCCTGGTATTGGTGGAAAAGGGTATTTTTGGCACTAAGACAGATTTATACTGCTTTTTCTTTTTTGTGTGCCTGAAATAAAAATGCAACATAAAGCAGGGTGTGGTGGTGCACACCTTTAATCCCAGCACTTGGGAGGCAGAGGCAGGTGGATCTTTGTGAGTTCAAGGCCAGCCTGGTCTACAGAGTGAGTTCCAGAACAGCTGGGGCTACAGGGAGACCCTGTCTCCAAAAATACAAAAAACAAAACAAAGCAAAACAAGAACAAAAAACATAATTACATTATTGAAAAATTATAAAATACCCTAAAGGAAAAAGATAAAATATAAATTACTTATAAATCTACTGCCACTTGTTAAGAATATACATATTACTTTTACACTTTTGTGTTTTTTTTGTCTGTTTGTTTTGTTTTTGTTCTTTTCGAGACAGGGTCTCCCTGTAGCCCCAGCTGTCCTGGAACTCACTCTGTAGACCAGGCTGGCCCTGACCTCACAAAGATGGGCCTGTCTCTGCCTCCCGAGTGCTGGGATTAAAGGTGTGCACCACCACGCCTGGCTACTTTTACATATTTTTACACAAAATTTTAGTTGCAACTAACTGGCATATTTATTGCCCAGCCCATTTTTCCATATTCTGAGCATTTCACTTTAATGTTATTTTTCTAAGCATTTCTTTCATGGTTGCCTATTTTATATTTTAAGAAACTCTTTTGCTAACAGCTGTCTTAAAAAAAAAAAGAAACTCTTTATAATATTTCTATTTTACATTGCAATCAATAAATCCACGAGAACTACATAAGTAAATGTTGTATTTATCCCTTAAGATCTATTATTTGCCTTGGTATTTCTTTTTTTTTTAATTTTATTTATTTTTGTATGTGTATCAATGTACTGTCTGCATGTAGGTTTGTGCACCCCTGTCGTGCAATGCCGCGGAAGTCAGAAGAGGGTCTCGGATTCCCCTGGAACTGGAGTTCTCCTGGAATTGGAGTTACAGACGGTTCTTAGCCGCCATGTGGGTGCTGGGGATTGAACCCGGGTCCTCTGTAAGAGCAGTTAGTGCTCTTAACTGCTAGGCTATCTCTCCAGCCCTTGCCTTGGTATTTCTAAAAATGAAATTTGTGTCAAGAGATATACTTAGGTTTAAAGCTCCTCAAATTTATTTAAAAATTTTTTTTAATTTACTTTTTATTTTTATTTTATGTATATGGGTGTTGTGCCTGGATGGACGTTAAGTGTACCTATGCAGACAATGTCCACAGAGGCCAGAAGAAGGCATCAGATTCCCCTGGAACTGGAGTTATGGAAGGTTGTTAGCTGCCATGTAGGTGCTGAGAAATAAACCCCAGTCCTCAGCAAGAGCAGCCAGTGCTCTTAACTGCTTAACTATCTCTCGAGCCCCTCGAATTATTTTATATTCCACTGAGTGCTGTTTAATTTCAAGTTCCACATATCCTTTACAAAACATAGTTTGAATCAGCTATTAAAACACTATATTCAAATTTTTAATGCTAATATATACATATATATTAAATAAAGTAATAAGTCAGAAACTGAAATACTTGTCTCTAACTCACAGATTAAAAAACAGAGTATTTTAGTTAAAACTGAAGTTGTAATTCCTGAAACTATAAAAGATATTTAAAGACATGGCAAAAAAATCAACATCAGTGAGCCTCGGCTTCTCTCAAGGGAAGATTATAAATTTCCTCAGTGCTAGATAATACAGAGGTTGAGAACTTACTTCATGGTTACAGAGGGTTTTTGCATGTTGTTTCCGTTCCTGGGCATAATATGCTGCCTGCTGATAATAGAAACCAGGATTCTGAGTCTGAATAGCTGTTAACCCTAACTTAATGGCTTCATCAAATAAATCTCCAAAGGCCTGGAATCTTAAAGACAAAAAGTCAAGACATAGAATGAATACTAAAGGAAAGAAAATGCAATTTACTTCTAATTATTATTATTCAAACCAGGACCATAAACTCCATGCACTGTATTATTAAAATAATGCTATTACCCTTTTCTAAGCCTAGGGAACAATCTGCGGAAGAGAGGGTGTGGTAGAATGTAAGGGCTGCGATTGGAGTGAATGGTGAAACTACAGCAATATAGACTGGACACTTATTTGATCAACTTGATTGTACATACAAGCCCCCTCAGCTGGATGGTGGGACCCTTGAGTTGTGTGGGTTTGGGCACAACTGCTTGCAAATTGGTTTTACATGAAGGATGCTTATACTCATAAATTATTACTTATTGTTAAAGAATGAAGAAAAAAAAGAAGAAAAAAAGGCTAATAAACTTGGTTGCTTTTATAATATTAAAAAAAAAAAATGCTATTAGCCGGGTTTGGTGGCGCACGCTTTTAATCCCAGCACTGGGGAGGTAGAGGTAGGTGGATCTCTGTGAGTTCAAGGCCAGCCTGGTCTACAGAGTGAGCTCCAGGACAGCTGGTACTAAAAGGGAGACCCTGCCTCAAAATACCAAAAAAAAGGAAAAAACTAAAATAATGTTAGCTATAATTTATAGCTAAAATGTTAGCTATAAATCAATAGCTAACATTTGTCATAAAATTTCTTTGCAAATACTAATATACACTACTTGTAAGGTTACAGATACACTTTTACCTAAGTCATCTTTTCTAAATTAGATCTTAACATAGTTTTCACTCTTCAAGTATAAGCAAGTTTTTAGAAATAATTTTAGCAATTTTTAGATAATAGTCTCAAATACCATGAAGCAGCAATTTTGTTTTGTCCACTCTTATGTTGTCAGGATGTAGATTACACACAATGGAAAACCAATGAATATATGCTGAATGAAAACACAGTACCATAAAGTACCTGGTTTCTATTAAGAAATTATACCAATCAATGTGTACTATTCCTGGAAAAATACTTAGGCATATTATTAAAAATCTACTTATTGGAAAAAAAATGTAATTTAGTTTTGAACAAGTATTTGCTAATTCCATTTCTTTAAATCCCACATCTTTTTAAATAAGATTTATTTATTTTTATCTTATGTGTATTAGTGTTTGCCTACATGTATGTATGTGTTCCACCTGAATGCCCTGTTGGCCTATGAAGCTAGAAGGCAGCATTGAATCCCTTGGAACAGGAGACCCATGTGTTGCTGAACTACCATGTGGGTACTAGGAATTGAATCTGGATCCTCTGTAAGAACAGCAAGTGCTCTTGACCACTGAGCCATCTCTTTAGCATCATATCTTATTTAAAAAGTAATAAGAGGATACAATTTAAACATACTGTTTTGACATCCATGCAGCATGCTCAAATGACAACTCCGCACTTCCAATTTTTTTCTTGCATAAGTCAATGTGTTTTCGAAACTGAGCAATTGCATCCAGTGGGGTGTTGTGCTGAAAACAAAGCCTACAGATCTGCAAAACGTAAAAGTCAATTCTAAAATAAAGGTCAACAGAGTCTGAAGGCACATTCATTTAGTGATATGTAAACTTTGAGAGTAATTTTAAAAGACCATAGGAATTTTCTTCTCTGAAGTTCTCTACAACAGACTTAAGTCTCTTCATTAGAATGCATACACCAAAAGCACAGTATTATACTAGGCCTCATGATACACATGCCTTTAATTCCAGCACTCAGGAGGCAGAGGCAGGGCTCTAGGCAGCCTGGTCTACATGAAGAGTTCTAGGCCAGGCAGTGCTAGTGAGACTCTAACTCAAAAAAAAAAAAAAAGTTGGGGGAGCAAAGGTTATAATTGCTTTGAAAAATGAAATAATATACTGTATATCTTTATTTTTTATACTGTGTATCTTTAAAAATTACATCAAAAGAACATAAATATGGGCCATAATATTTCAAACAGGTAACTAAGAAAGGCTAGACTGACTTTGAGTATTAGAAATGTCAGAAAATTAAATATTTTCTGCAGCATAATCAAATGATGTTGTCTACATATCAAACAAGTGTTACAAAAATTCTGAAAATATTTTTGCCTGAAGCACTAATCATAATAATTTCAAAACAGTACAATCTACATATACTAGGGGTAATGGAAGCAGAATAAAGCTAAATTACTACAACTTTCAATTTCAGTTTTTAGGTACATAGAAATACATAGTCTTTTTAAAAATGTATACAAGTATGTGGTATATGCATATGTGTGCACATGTGGGCAGTTTTGTTCACCTGTGTGCATGCATGTGGTATATGCATATGTGTGCACATGTGGGCAGTTCTGTTTACCTGTGTGCATGCATGTGGTATATGCATATGTGTGCACATGTGGGCAGTTCTGTTTACCTTTGTGCATGCATGTGGAAGACAGAAGTTGACTTCGGGTGTTTTGCTCTATTGCTCTCCATCTTACTTTCTGAGGGTTTCTTATGGAACCTGGAGCTCACAATCCCAACTAGACTGACTCCCAGGATCTCTCTGTCTCCATTTATGACCCCTGTAGTGAGTGGCTGGAGTTACAAGCATATGCCCCACATGGGTGCTGGGGATCTGAACTCAGTTCCTCATGCTTGAGCACTAAGCACTTTACCCACTAAGTCATCTCCTTCACCCCAAAATTTTATTGTTCATCCTGTCCTTTAGGCATCTAATTTATCTTCCAGGGGCAATCAGTTCTCGGCATATGGCAGATGAACCCTACAGATAGGTAAATATATATATATTTACATATATACACACACACACACACACACACACGTAGACACACACATATACACGCACATATACTAGGAAACACACAGCATATGCTGAGTTATACCTTATTTATTCTACCACTCCATATCAATGTATGGATTTCCTAAATTTTTTTTATTTTTTATTTATTTTTTTATTTTTTATGTATATGAATGTACTGGCTGCAATGTAGGTTTGTGCACCCGTGTTGTGCAATGCCACGGAGGTCAGAAGAGGGTGTTGGATTCTCCTGGAACTGGAGTTACAGACGGTTCTCAGCCGCCATGTGGGTGCTGGGGATGGAACCCGGGTCCTCTGCAAGAGCAGTCGGTGCTCTTAACCACTAGGCCATCGCTCCAGCCCCTGGATTTCCTAAATTCTCAATAGCTATACAATATTTCATAGTTTACGTAATGATGTCCCATTATAATTTGTATAGCCAATTACCCACTGCTGGCCTATTTCCAATCTTTTTCTTTTTAATACTTTTTTTTTTTTTTGGTCTTTTTGAGACAGGGTCTCCCTGTAGCCTTAGCTGTCCTGGAACTCACTCTGTAGACCAGGCTGGCCTTGAACTCACAGAGATCCACCTGCCTCTACCTCCCAAGTGCTAGGATTAAAGGCGTGTGCCACCACACCGGCTCCAATCTTTTTCTATGACAAGACATAATAAGCATCTATAGAAGTGATTTAGAATTATTAACCTATTTGGCAAATAAATTTCCTGAAGAAAAATTGTGAGGTCAAAGGAAACATGAACTTTTAGATGTGTAGTCATTAAGAAATTTCTCTAATGGTTCTTGTATTCACTGAATTGCTTTGCATGATCTCATTTGAAATAGTCTCGTTCTAACTGGTTTAAGAATCTTGATGTTTTTACATTTGGAAACATCAAATAAAAATGGAAACATGAAAAAAAAATTCTCTACTAATCTGTACCAATTTACAATTACATCAACAATGAATTAAAGTATTTGCCTACACATCACCAACAGTCATCTTTAAAAGCTGAGTAAAGGAATCAAACCAGGGGGCTGGAGAGATGGCCTAGTGGTTAAGAGCGCTGACTGCTCTTGCAGAGGACCTGGGTTCGATCCCCAGCACCCACATGGTGGCTGAGAACCATGGTGGCTGAGAACGTCTTTAACTCCAGTTCCAGGGGAATCCGACGCCCTCTTCTGACCTCTGCAGCACTGCACGACACGTGTGCACAAACCTACATGCAGACAGTACATTCACACACATACCAAAAAAATAAAAAATAAAAAATAAAAAAAAGAAATCAAACCAACAGCCCTTGCTTATCTGCGGGGCAGCGGGGGGAGGACTCCATCTCTACAATGTACAATCTTTAAATGATCAAACAATAGTCACAACTTTTTCTAAAGTGAACAAAGCCAGCAGAGGCTGTGTATACTATAGTCTTAGCTACTCAGCACGGTGAAGCAAGATCACTTGAGCCCCAGAGCCCAAGGCTAGCCTAGGCAACATTGTGTGAGATCCAATCTCAACCCCCACCCCAAACACAGACACACAAATCCAACAACCCAGAAAAGTGAATAGCTACACTTTCTCTATGATTGCATCATGAAACCAGGAGATTTTCACTTAATTCTAATACATCACATGAACAGTTCAACAATGCAGGCAGCCTTCTTACTACATCACATGTAGTAAGTTCAACAATGCAGGCAGCCTTCTTCTTACTACATCACATGAACAGTTCAACAATGCAGGCAGCCTTCTTCTTACTACATCACATGAACAGTTCAACAATGCAGGCAGCCTTCTTCTTACTACTCCCTTCTAATTCTAATACATCACATGTACAGTTCAACAATGCAGGCAACCTTCTTCTTACTACATCACATCTACAGCTCAACAATACAGGCAGCCTTCTTTTTACTGCTCCCTTCTCTTACTAACATACACTGAAAACTCTCCAGTTTCAATAATCAGGACCTGTCAACTAAAAACCAGCCATTACTATGGGGCTGCTAAGAGTTAGGGCCTTTCTTGAGTAAAAAGACATAAAAAAGGCAAACATAGTTCATAAAATACTAACTTTTCAAAGCAAGAAATTATGATTTTCAAATTTTAAAAAAGTAATAACATTTAAAGATGAATTCCTTGTATTTCAAAGTAGAACTATTACCTTGTAGTTTATAAATCCTGCCATAGTCTTAATTTCCAGAATATTAGTTTCATGGGCTCTCAATTCGTGTACAAGATTATAGGCGGTCCTATAGTTCCTAATACAAATATGAACAGGGTGGTTAATTATATATATTAATTTTTAAGATTCCTTAGAACAAGAACAAAAATTAGTACAACAGACAATATTTACTCAACATTTCTTACCAGCCAACAGCTCAATAACAACATATACATATCAATCTCCACTGTCCTAAGGCATGATCTGATGATTACCAATCAGTAACTTTTTTCTCAAAGAGGTCCACCCTTTGTATGTTATTCTTTGTGTCATTAACTAACTGGTCAATAACAAATAGAAAACAAATAACAAAAATAACAAGTAGGGGGCAGATGGGACAGTTATCTAGAATGGCACTGAAAAATATACATTACTAATAAATATATGTACTTTTACACTTTTGAGATAGGGTCTCACCAGATAGTCCAGCCTGCCCTGGAACTTAGTCTTCCTGCTTTAGCCTACTAAGAGCTAGGAACACAGGCATATGACATCATGTTTTAGCTGAGGTTTTTTTTTTTGTAGACATGGTCTCCCTATAGCCCCAGATGGCCTAGAACTTACTATACAGACCAGGTTGGCCTCAATCTCAAAGATCCACCTGCCTCTGCCTCCTGAGTGCTGGGATTAATAAAGGTGTGGGCTATCATAGCCAGCTTGGCTGAGTTGTTTTTTTTTTTAACACCATTGTGAATTTCTCAAAAAAAAAAAAAAAAAAGTAATATTAGCTTGCACCACCATACCCAGCAGTTTTAATGATTTTTAATACCAGAGAACAAGTCAAAAATTTTTTAACCCTCAGGTTAAATAAATAGTACTGATCTTGAATAGAGACCAGAGACAGAAAAAATACTTAGGGGAGCTATATCAGGAGAATGAGAAGGAGGGGCTTGCAGGAAAGAAACCTACTGAAAATGGAAGGTGATGAGAAAATGCAATTTTACATAGGAAAATATATATTCTTTTTGTTTTGTTTTGTTTTCTGTTTAGGGTCTCCTTGTAGTTCCCGCTGCCCTAGAACTCACTATGTAGACCAGGCTGGCCCTGAACTCACAATGATCCACCTGCCTCTGCCTCCCAAGTGCTAAGATTAAAGGCAGGCGCCACAACACCCACCTGGAAAACATATATTCTTTTTTTCCTTTTTTGGTATTTTTGAGACAGGGTCTCCCTTTAGTGCCAGCTGGCCTGGAGTTCGCTATGTAGACCAGACTGGCCTTGAACTCACAGAGATCGGCCTGCCTCTACCTCTGCCTCCTGAGTGCTGGGATTAAAGGCGTGTGCCACCACGCCCAACAACATATATTCTTAACCTCTCTGGAAAAATTCTTCTTTACAGCATTATTTCTGAATAGACCTAAATGGACTTTAATGCCATTCATGTAATGAACTACATTAAAGCCAGCTAATACATCCATCTACTATTATTTTTCTCTTCCTCCTCAAGTCTAAGATAAAAAGCTGATTCTTCTTAAAATCTCTTTCCATACTGCCACTGTACATAAAAATATCTGAGCTAAAGTTACAAAATCATGTTTTAGTAAACTGTGGTTAACAAAAACAAAGCAATAAGATGTTAAAGTGTGCCAACAGATATACAACTAATCTTAAAGGAGCTAAGAGATTTCAAGTGGAAAATAATGTCATATACTAAAAAATTAATGATAAAATCTTTCTTGAATTGAATAAATGAATACTTAATGTTTATTATGCTTTGGAAATCAGTCTCTTAAATATTTTACTGAATATGGGGCAAAAAAGATGGCTCAGAGTTTAAAAGCACTACCTGCTTTTGCAGAGGACCAAGGTTTGATTCCCAGCATCCACATGGAAGCTAACAACCACCTATAACTCCAGTTCCAGGGAAATGCAACATTAAAATGAAATATTAAAAAATGTTTTACTTACACGCCTTTAATCCTAGCACTTGGGAGGCAGAGGCAGGCAGATCTCTGTGAGTTCAAGGCCAGCCTGGTCTACAGAGTGAATTCCAGGACAGCTGGAGCTAGCTATAGGGAGATCTTGTTTCAAAAAAAAAAAAATACTAAATATACAAATAGAAAAATGAAGAAAATTGTGATGCTGTATTTCTGTAAAATATTTTATTTATTATTTTTTATCTCAGGTGTATGAGTGTATTGCCTGCATGTAGATAGGTGCACTGGCGTCTTGCAATGCCCACAGAGGTCAGAAGAGGGCATCGGATCCCCTGGAACTAGTTACAGACAGTTGTTAGCCAGCTACCATGTGGGTGCTTGGGAATTGAACCAGGTCCTCTGCAAAAGCAGTTAGTGCTCGGGGGCTGGAGAGATGGCTCAGCGGTTAAGAGCACAGAATGCTCTTGCAGAGGACCCGGGGTTCAATTCCCAACACCCACATGGCGGCTAAGAACCATCTTGAACTCCAGTTCCAGGGGAATCCGACACCCTCTTCTGATCTCCGTGGCATTGCATGACATGGGTGCACTAACTTACATGCTGACAATACACTCATTCACATAAAAAAAATAATAAAATAGACTGTCATTGTTGGACTACCTGGGCTGTATCATAGAGGCTAGTGCAGGGGGATCAAGACAGGTTGCGTGATAACTGGACTTGGTGTTGGGGGACCATGGGAGGGAAAGACCCCAGTGTGGAGCAAAAGAGCAGGATTGATGGTTGGGGTTGCCAAGGAGGAACCTTTGAGCATTTCCTTAAGGAAAACATGATAACTTTTAAGGAATTAAAAAAAAAAAACAACCCTCCAATTCGAGTGATATGTGGATGCATGTATGTTTGTATGTATGCATGTATGTGTATACTTATGTATATATAAAACTATGTATATAGGGGCTGGAGAGATAGCCTAGCGGTTAAGAGCACCGACTGCTCTTGCAGAGGACCCGGGTTTGATCCCCAGCACCCACATGGCGGCTGAGAACCATCTGTAACTCCAGTTCCAGGGGAATCGGACACCCTCTTCTGACCTCCGCAGCATTGCACGACACGGGTGCACAAACCTATATGCAGACAGTACATTCATACACATACAAAAATAAATAAAATAAAAAACAAACAAACTATGTATATATATCTACATTAAAAAAAGAATATAAAGTTAAAAAATAATAAATAAAAATATTAAAACAAAAAAGATTAAAAAAAGCAGTTAGTGCTCTTAACAGTTGAGCTATCTTGCCAGTCCCAATTTTCTATTTATTTACACCATAAAACTTAATTAAATCAGACCAGAAAGTTTTATGACACTCTGAAATTTATTTCTAATATTAAAATATAAAAAAATTAAGTGTTCATTTCTGGACAAGCTTCTAGTTAAATATCTGAATCTAATCAACATGAATATCTTAAAATTAAAATTGACTCAGATTCACTAATTATCATTATGGAATCATTAATATCAGGTAATGGAAGTTTGTTTGAAAAAATTAGAAACTTACTTTAGAGCATTCTGAGTATCTTGTTTCAACTCACTGAAGAAAGCTATTTTAAATTGATGTCTAACAAACAAAAGCTGAAAAGAATGATTAAAGAATTACTATGTGCATATTTTAATGTAAAAATAGTATATTTACTATGATATACTAAGATATAAAGAAAAGCACTCAAAATAAAAATTCACAATTATTTCAATAAAGCCAGTTTAAGAGGCTCTAAAATTCCACATTAAGGGCTGGGTAGAGGGCTCAGTACTTAAGAGTGCACACTGCTCTTGCAAAGGACCCACATTCAGTTCCCAGCACCCATATCAGGTTGATCATAACCGACTTTAATTCAGCTCCAGGAATCCTGTATTCTCTTCTGTCCTCCCTGGGCACCTTTATAAACTCACTTTCTCTCTCTCTCTCTCTCTCTCTCTCCTGAGGGCACACAAAGATACACACACACACACACACACACACACACGCAAGCAAACAAGTTTTTTAAAAATCTCTCTTTTTTTTTTTAAGATAGGGTCTCCCTATAGCCCCAACTGTCCTGGAATTCACTCGGTAGACCAGGATGCCCTTGAACTCACAGAGATCCGCCTGCCTCTGCTAGGATTAAAAGCGTTCGCCACCACGCCTGGCTTAAGGACGGTTCTTAGCCTCCAAGTGGGTGCTGGGAATCGAACTCAGATCCTCTGCAAGAGCAGTCAGTGCTATTAACCGCTGAGCCATCTCTCCAGCCCCTAAAAAGTCTCTATTTTACAAAATTTGTATTTGAGGTGGAGAGATGGCTCAGCAGTTAAGAATACTGGTTGCTCTTGTAGGGGGCCTGGGTTCAACTCCCAGCACCCACGTGGCACTAATAACTGTCTATAATTCCAGGTCCAGGGGATCCAATGCCCTCTTCTGACCTCCTCAGGCATTGCATGACACCAGTGCACCTACCTACATGCAGGCAATAGACTCATACACATAAAACTTAAAAAAAAATAGAAATTGAGGCTGGGCGTGGTGGTGCACGCCTTTAATCCTAGCACTTGGGAGGCAGAGGCAGGTGGATCTTTGTGAGTTCAATGCCGGCCTGGTCTATAGAGTGAGTTCCAGGACAGCTGGGACTACAGGGAGACCCTGTCTCGAAAAGACAAAAAAAAAGAAATTGAAAATATATATTCAGTGGAGCTGGAGAGATGGCTCAGTGGTTAAGAGCACTGACTGCTCTTGCAGAGAACCTGGGTTCTATTTCCAGCACCCACATGGAGGCCAAGAACCGTCTTAGGCCTGGATAGTAGTACACACCTTTAATCCCGGTACTCTGGAGGCAGAGGCAGGCGGATCTCCGTGAGTTCAAGGCCAGCTTGGTCTACATGGCAATCTCCAGTCAAGTTCAGACTAAAGGGAGACCCTGTCTCAAAAAGACCAAACAAAAAATAATATAATAAAATAAAATTATACACACACACACACACACACACACACACACACATAAACTATTAAGGGTAAAGAGTTTGAAAATAACTTCAAGGGAAAAAGAATTTAATTTTAAAATAAATTCATTTTTAAAAGCCTTTCAAAAAACTTTGAATGTATTGAAACTATTTAAAAATATCAAAGCACTAACAATCTAGGAATCTTCAAAAACAACTAGTAATGAATAATGTAATCTAGAATCCCTTTACTATGTTGTAAAATGCACCTGGTGTGTTGTTTTATTCAAAAACTCCTTGTGTGATTTCACTCTTCTGATTTCAGTGTAGTAATAGGTCTGGGCATGCTCATAAAATGCATTTTCTAATCTGTTAAAAAACAACAACAACAAATAGTAAAGTTACTCAAAACCAAACTCTTAAGGATTGATTATAGTTGTGAATACTGAAAATAAATTTATGACACAGACTGTCTATTTTTGACCACACGTTATGGTGAAAACTGAGCAGTGTATAATCTGAACGTCTAGAAAAACGTCTAGAATTAAGACCTTCCCCAAAGCCTGAAAATTATTTATAGCATGGAATATAATGGATACATTTTCTTCTAATTTATAAAAGTTAGATAATCGATAAAATTATTTTCACCCACTACTACAATTTTATAAATCATCTGTAAAAGACTTAAGATTTAGTTATATTTCATTACTTTTTTGTGATTTTAGTATTTAGAGTTTAAAAGAATAAGAAAATTTAAAAGAATAAAAAAAATAGCCAGGTGTGGTGGCGAACGCCCTTAATCCCAGCCCTTGGAAGGCAGACACAGGCGGATCTCTGTGAATTCAAGGCCAGCCTGGTCTACAGAGCGAGCTCCAGGATAGCTGGGACTAAAGGGAGACCCTGTCTCAAAAAAAAAAAAAAAAACCAAAAAAAGAAAAT
>VZQC01014672.1:805349-841818 GCA_009823505.1 Rhizomys pruinosus
AAAAAAAAAAAAAAGATTTTCTATTTTCAAAATGATAAATTAAAAAATGTTGAAATATGAAAATAATTAAAGTTAGATTCCAATCTGGAGATAAATAACGTTATTAATATAAATACGTACTTTACAGCAAACTGAGTAACATCAATGTTATCTGAAAACAACTGTGTTATTATATTGTAGAATCCCTTAAAAAATAAACAAATAAAAGAGGAAAAAAAAATAAAAAAATAAAAATCTATGGACTCAGACAAAAAAAAAAATACGTACTTTAAAATTTAGGGTGTGGTGGCACACACCTTTAATCCCAGCACTTGGGATGCAGAGTCAGGTGGATACCTGTGAGTTCAAGGCTGGCCTGGTCTACACAGCAAGTTCCAGGCCAGCTGGGAACCCTGTCTCAAAAAGACCCACCCCCTGGAAAAAAATTAAAATTTTACAAATCATAGGGCTGGAGAGATGGCTTAGTGGTTAAGAGTACTGGCTGTTCTTGTAGAGGACTGGAGTTTGGTTCCTGGCACCCATGTGGCGGCTAATAACATCCATAACTCCAGTTCCAGGGTGTCCTGGCCACTGCAGGTTTGCATACGCGTGTTACATGCAGGCAAAACACTCAATACACATAAAAATTTTACAAATGAGAACAGAGCACTGAATGAAATGTCTAATTAAATCCAGAAACACTGATAGGTTATTCTCAGTAATGAAAAACATTCCTAGCCGGGCATGGTGGCGCACGCCTTTAATCCTAGCACTTGGGAGGCAGAGGCAGGTGGATTTCTGTGAGTTCAAGGCCCGCCTGGTCTACATAGTGAGCTCTAGGCCAGCTGGGACTAAAGGGAGACCCTGACTCAAAAAGACAAAACAACAACAACAACAACAACAACAACAAAAATTCCTCTGGTAGGTGTGGTGGCACACGCCTTTAAT
Source organism: Rhizomys pruinosus (assembly GCA_009823505.1). Taxonomy (NCBI): domain Eukaryota; kingdom Metazoa; phylum Chordata; class Mammalia; order Rodentia; family Spalacidae; genus Rhizomys; species Rhizomys pruinosus. The sequence goes on from VZQC01014672.1 coordinate 806,277, forward strand.
CCCAGCACTTGGGAGGCAGAGGCAGATTTCAAGAACAGCCTGGTCTACATAGTGAGTTCCAGGACAGCTGGGACTACGGGGAGAACCTGCCTCAAAAAGACAAAAGAAGAAGAAAAAAAAAACAAGGAATTCAAATTGGTGAAATGGCTCAGTGGGTAAAAGTGCCTGCTACTAAGCCTGATAATCTGAGTTCAATCCCTAGAATCCACATGGTTGAAGAAGAGAACTAACTCCTGAAAGCTGTTCTCTGACTTCAACACGTGTGCCACGGCACGTGCAAGCCCCTCTCTCCACAGCAAATAAATATCATTTTAAGAAATTAGTTGTGTGGAATTAAATCCTTCCCAACTTTCAAACAGACCAGGTTAAATAGTTATAGAGATACATCTGGATATCAGATAAATGCAAGAGCCTTACTTCTAGACTCACGTCCTTCAATGAGGATTTTTATTTTATTTAGATGAAAAAAGTTTTAAAAATATAAACAAACAAACAAATTGCAAATCTAGTCAAGAAGTGAGGGAGTCAGAGAAAGAATTGTTTAGCAGGTATTTGAACAGGAAATCTTAATTCAGTGTTTTCATTAAGTGATTTACCTAGATGAATTTCACCGTCCATGTTTTTACAAGCATGTTTCCATTGTTGTTTTTTACTTTTTTATTTTTTAAATTTTTTAAAATTTTATTTATTTCTGTATGTGTATGAATGTACTGTCTGCATGCAGGTTTGTGCACCCGTGTCGTGCAATGCTGCGGAGGTCAGAAGAGGGTGTCAGATTCCCCTGGAACTGGAGTTCTCCTGGAATTAGAGTTTCGGATGGTTCTCGGCCGCCATGTGGGTGCTGGGGATCAAACCCGAGTCCTCTGAAGGAGCGGTCGGCGCTGTTAACCACTAGGCCATCTCTCCAGACCCCCATTGTTGTTTTTTAAATAAATGGATCTAAGATACCAATTTTTCATTCCTAAGGAACACAGAACTTTCATTTACCTTATAATGTAACCCACAAGGTGGTCAGTGTGGGGCAGCACAAACAAGGACTTTCCCGAGAGCTCACACACATTGCATAAAGCTGCAGCCCGCTCTGAAGCAATGACATCTTCTCCTGTGGGAAAGCCCCAGACAAACAGAAATGAAGCAAGTGTGTTATTTTTTTATGTTAAAATTTGCCCATATTTGTAATCAGAGTAAAGTTTCAAATCCCTTTCATCATGACAACAGATCTCCTGAGCTCATTGAGACCTAGAAGATGTTTAGTAGATGCTTATTAGGAAAAACTGTGGAATTTTCTCCTAAGCCAGGACAGACGTCAAACAATGATCTAAAAAGCACATCATATGGTTATCTCAAAACACATAAAGATATGGTAACAATAATTCATATGACCACTACCAGTTTCAACAATGGCAACAAAAATTATTGAATGAAAAAATGAAAATGAAAACATTTTCCTGAAGGAAATTATATATCCTGTTTTCTTATATAGGAGTAAAATTTTATTTATTTACTTTTATTTTATGTGTATGAGTGTTATGCTTGCTTCTATCTAAGTGTTCCCTTACCATGCAGTACCCACAGAGAACAGAAGAGGGAGTTATGGACAGTTGTTGGCCGCAATGTGGGTGCTGGGATTTGAGTCTGGGACTTCTGCAAGAATAGCCAGTGCTCTTAACCACTGAACCATCTCTCCAGCCCCAAGAGTAAAATCTTAAATAGAATCAATCGCATGAGTAAATATTCTTTTTATTTATTTTTATTTTATGCATGAGTGCTTTGCCTGCATGTATCTAAGTGTGCCTATGTTGTGCAATGCCTACAGAGGTCAGAAGGGGGCACTGGATCTCCTGGAACTGGAGTTAGGGACAGTTGTTAGCTGCCATGTGGTACTAGAACTGAACCCAGGTCCTCTGGAAGAACAGCCAGTGCTCTTAACTGCTGAACCATCTCTCCAGCCCCAGTATTCTTTTTGAGACAGGGTCTTCCTGTAGCCTCAGCTGTCCTAGAACTCACTCTGTAGACTGCCTGCCTCTGCCTCCTGAGTGCTGGGATTAAAGGTGTGCACCACCACCCCTGGCCCCCAGTATTCTTTTTAAATTTTTTTTTTTAATTTTATTTATTTCTGTATGTGTATGAATGCACTGTCTGCATGCAGGTGTGTGCACCCGTGTCGTGCAATGCCACGGAGGTCAGAAGAGGGTGTCAGATTCCCCTGGAACTGGAGTTCTCCTGGAACTGGAGTTTCAGACGGTTCTCAGACGCCATGTGGGTGCTGGGGATCGAACCCGGGTCCTCTGTAAGAGTGGTCGGCGCTCTTAACTGCTAGGCCAAAAGCAATACATGAACCATTTTAAGTGATGATGCCTATGTGAGGAGGTAGGCAGAAATGGAAGAGCAGGACTTAACATTTGTAAACATTATTATTCTTGATAATTTATAATAAGCATGTTTATACATTCCTGGTGCTTTTTACATTTAATTAGTTAGTTTGTTTGTTTGTTTATTTACTGGGAAGGGGACAGGAGAACCCAGGTGGAGGTCAGAGGACAACTTTCAGAAATTAGTTCTTCCCTTCCACCATGTGGACTCTGGAGATGGAACTCTGGTCAGCAAGCTTGGCAGTGAGCACCTGCACCTGCTGAACTATCTAGCCAGCCTTACTATTGCTTTTTCAAAGTTGGCATACTATCAGTCCCCAAATAAGATATTTAAACATGCTGGTCATGGTGGTGCACCCCTTTAATCCCAGCACTCAGGAGGCAAAGGTAGGCAGATGGATCTCTGTGAATTCAAGGCCAGCCTGGTCTACAGAGCAAGTTCTAAGCCAGCTGCGGCTGTAAGGAGACCCTGTCTCAAAAACACCAAAGAGAAAAAAAAAAGATATCTAACATTAAAAAAGTCTACTTCCTGATGTTAACAATCGGGGGCATAAGTGATTGCGTAACCTTCGGATACCTGGGGGCAAAGGAGTTTTCTTCTGAATCAGAACCACTGCCACTTTTGTATTTCTCCCTTGCAAACTTTGCCTGCAATAGAAAAATAATTATATAATTAATAAAGTGATTAATTTGCTTTTTTAATTTCCCCCCCAAAATTTTATGTGAATGAGTATTATGACTATATGTATGTAAGTGCACCCTTGTCATGCAGTGCCTGTGGAGGACAGAAGATGGTGTTGGAGCCTCTGGAAGTGGAATCGCAGATGGTTGATAGCCACCATTTGAGTGCTGGAATTTGAACCCAGGTCTTCCTCTAGAACAATAGCTGAGCTATCTCTCCAGCCCTGGATGAACTTGTTTGAACTAAAGTATTCTAGGCTTCACATAAAACACAAACTAGATAATTCAATTAAAGATAAATTCCAACTAAAAAAGATCGAGATCTGGGTAAATCTTTTCCTTTACACAAACATACTTTCCATAATAGGTTTTTTTTTTTTTTTTTAAGTATAATCTTGGGGCTGGAGAGATTGCTCAGTGGTTAAGACTACTGGCTGCTCTTACAGAGGACCTGGTTTGATTCCCACCACCTACATGGCAGCTAACAACTATCCCTAACTCCAGGTCCAGGGCATCCTACCTCTCCTCTAACCACAGAAAATAAAAATAATAAACATATTTTAAAAGAAGTATAATCTTATATTAAACTTGTAATCCCTGCTAAAGTGTGCTTTAAAAGTGAAAATTTAAGAACCAGTAAAATGGTTCAGTGGATAAAGGCACTAACCCCCAAGCTTGCTGATCTGAGTTGATTCCTCAAACCCACATGGTGCAAGCTGTCCTCTGATCACATGCACACCCCGCCCCCTGAAAAATAAATGTAAAAAAATTAATGCAATGCCGGCCATGGTGGCGCATGCCTTTAACCCCAGTACGTAGGAGGTATAGGCAGGTGGATTTTTCTGAGTTCAAGGCCAGACCCTGTCTCAAAAAGACCAAAAAAAAAAAAAAAAGTAAAACTTTAATACATATTTTACACAAAAATTATAATACAATATTCTTCTTCATAGTGATACATTAATCATCCAAAAGAATGAATTATCTCAAAACTGAACAGTGATAAAGGAAAGGGTCTTGTGGGAAGACCCTTTTCTGTGACCGAGTTAATCATCTGCTTTGGGATCATTTAGAACTACAAACTCTGTTTTCCTACTATACACTGAGCTTATTTAGATTTAACTAGTTCTTAAGAAAAACAAAGTGCAATATAATTAACTCTTACAAGTGAAGCTAAACTACAGGTTTAATTTTATTCATGTTCCCTGACTGTGATACCCCTGACTCAGAGCAATGTTATGTATACATGAGATGTGAAAATTAGACCTAAGGCCATTGCTGAAAGCCTCAGTAATGTGGAAAACAACCTATTCCCTATTAGGGTTGGAAACAACATGTTTCCATCAGTACACTGACGACATCTGTAGTTTTGTATGTTGTTCTGGCTACGTAGGATCACAAAAATAAATGCTTCCCTTGTAAACTCTGGTCAGTGATTCTTAGAGACAAAGTTCCTCATTCCTTCCCCATATCTTGACTGATGTGCTGTACAAACAAGTAATGTAGAAAGAAGGCCCAGACCAGTGTGTGTGGTGCCCCCCCTGGGCAGGTGTTCCTAAGCTGTATAAGAAGGCAGGCTGAACACAGGCCAGAGGAGCCAGCCAGTAAGTAGTGCTCCTCCACCATGGTCCATGCTTCAGCTCCTGCCTACAGGTTTCTAGCCTGAGTTTCTGCTCTGGCTTCATTCGAGTGTGAACTATGATTAAGGCATGTGAGCCAAATAAACCCTCTCCTCCCCAAGTTGGTTTTGATAAAACTCTCCCCAGAGTGTTTTAAAAGCTGGGTTTTTTTTTAAATTTTTTTTCACATAAATTTATTTTTATATTTTTAACAAATCTAGACCCGTGTTCCCACCCATTCCCCCACCCCACCAGAGCTCATGCATTCTGCCAAACGTGCTTTTCATCTTTCTCATTTTTTAAAATTTAAAAAAAAAGTTTTATTTATTATTTTTATGTGTATGAATGTACTGTCTGCATGTAGGTTGGTGCACCCATGTCGTGCAGTGCTGCAGAGGTCAGAAGAGGGCGTCGGATTTCCCTGGAACTGGAGTTAAAGACAGTTCTTAGCCGCCATGTGAGTGCTGGGAATTGAACCCAGGTTCTCTGCAAGAGCAGTCGGTGCTCTTAACAGCTGATCCATCTTCTCCAGCCCCTTAAAGGCTGTTTTATGACACAAATACTAAACTGCTACCCCCAAAAGAGATTATAAATAGAAGGTAAAAAATGGAAAAATCAAACCAATGTGTTCTCTAAATTTCTAAACATCCCTGACATTATATAGTACTGTTACTATTTAGAAACAGAGCCGGGCTTGGTGGTGCACGCCTTTAATCCCAGCACACAGGAGGCAGAGGCAGGTGGATCTTTGTGAGTTCAAGGCCAGCCTGGTCTACAGAGTGAGTACCAGGACAGCTGGGGCAACAGGGAGACCCTGTCTAGAAAAGACCAAAAAAAAAAAAAGAAAGGAAGGAAGGAAGGAAGGGAGGGAGGGAGGGAGGGAAGGAGGGAGGGAGGGAAAGAACAAAGTTCAATGGAGAATAACAATCCCCAAAGTGACTATTGTAGTTTAAACAGTATTCAGTTGCTTTCAATAAATGTTAGTACGCAGGGCTGGAGATAATAGTTCAGGGGACAGCAACTCCCTAGCACACATATGCCCTGCTGTGATCCCTGGTGAGTGAACGACAGACACCTGCAAGCGTCCCCGGGAGCCTGGCTTATACCTGACAATCTCTACTCTGGTAGCGCACTCAGATTGCTTCTCTTTCCACTGAGGCTCATCCCAGTCCAGTTCATAGAACACAACCACCAGGGCTGGCACCAGATTCAGATGCTTGTTCATCCAGCCAGTCTTTAAGATCCCTTTAGGAATGTACCATTCATATGAAGTTCTCTGCAAACAATGACAAAGTTATTTCATAACAATAGCAAAAAGCACCTATGCACTTCACATGCATCTGTTTCACTCAATGTACACATGACCCATTTCTTTCTTTTTTTTTTGGTCTTTTTGAGACTGGGTCTCCCTTTAGTCCCAGATGATCTAGAGCCCACTATGTAGACCAGGATGGCGTTGAACTCACAGAGATCTGCCTACCTCTGCCTCTTGAGTGCTGGGATTAAAGGCATGAGCCACCACACCTGGCATATGACCCATTTCTTAAAATATTTTTATTATTTTTATTTTATGTATGTAAGCGTCATGCCTGCGTGTATGTAAGCCCACCTGTGTTGTGCACTGCCTGAGGTCAGAAGAGGGCGTCAGATCCCCTGGACCTGAAGATATGGATGGCTGTGAGCCACCATGTGGGTGCTGGGAATTAAACCTGAGTCATCTGCAAGAGTAGCTAGTGCTCTTAACCACTGAGCCATCTCTCCAGCCCCAGTGACCCCATTTCTAAGAGGAGGAAATTCAGGCCATCAGAAATGAAATAACACACATGAGTGTTAGAAGTAGAACTCCATCACAAAAACACTATGCTTCCCATGTGAGGAAGAGTGACCAAAGCAAAGAATTCCTAGCAACCTCCATTACCTGTAGAGTAATCAAGGACCTCCATTACCCTGTATAATAATAGTCAGCTCTTTTCCAAGTAACTTCTACTTCCTTCCTTTACCATTCCTATAACAAAATAGTCTACAGTCCAATACGGCTTCATTTGTTTCACAGACTTATTGCCGTGCAGGATTTCACCTTATCTTGGATGGAATAAAAACTGAAAGAATTCTTAACTGCATTGAAATGTCAGCAGACACTTTTAAGTGATAGCCATAAGTGCCATTCAGCGGAGAGATGATGCAGGAGATTTAGCACACCAGTCCTGAAGAACCCAGCTGAAATGCCAAATTACTACCAAGTCACCTGCATTGGCTGAGATTACTCCAACTCATGTTGGCTCAGTGTTACTTAGACCAAAGAAAGAAAAGGACAGGAAGAAAGAAAGTTGGGGATTCAGGAAAGAACTGGGATTAGGAATAAAAAAGGGTTATGAATTAAAGGAGGAAAAAATGGGGAGTTGGTTATATTGGGACATTCCTTGACACAATCTTTTTTTTTTTTTTTTTAATGAGACCAGGACAAGGAGTTCTCTTGTTTATAAAACAACTATGAGCTTTGAAGCACTCTCACTTACTATGTGGGACACTAAGCCTATAGTGTATAGTTCTCCAACATATAAGCACAATAGCCAACTGGTGACCAAGTCCTGCTTCAGGTGCCACCTTTCCTAGACTTTAAGTGTGAAGGGTTGGCACCTTCATTTTCATGAATAACCCCCTGTGACAATAATACATATGATCTAAAAAGCATTCTGTGCAAAACACTGCTCTAAAGCGCATGTCCTTACATACACACACACACACACACACACGCACACACATACACATATACGCACACATAAATGGTGGGGGATTTGTTTTGTTTGATGTATCTTATTAGTTTTCAGGCCAATCTCATAAGATTATGATTGCTAAAATAAATCAGTATACAAAAACTGCATAGAACAGTGAACTTCAGGGGCTGGAGAGATGGCCTAGCAGTTAAGAGCGATGACTGCTCTTGCAGAGGACCCGGGTTCGATCCCCAGCACCCACATGGTGGCTGAGAACCGTCTGTAACTCCAATTCCAGGAGAACTCCAGTTCCAGGGGAATCCGATGCCCTCTTCTGACCTCCGTGGCATTGCATGACACACGTGCACAAACCTACATGCAGACAGTACATTCATACACATACAAAAATAAAAAAAAAAAGAAAAAAAAAGAACAGTGAACTTCACATACTAATCATATGGATATGTACTGGATGCTCTTATTATCATAATTATTATTTTATGAGGCAAATTAAGTCTCTAATGTTCTTCACCTCAAAAGCCAGTTGTGAATTGTTTTTCTCATTCCAAATTAAGTAAATTATTTTAGTATCTATATACCTTCCCAAAGACAGAGGTAGTGCCATATTTTTTAAAAAAAATTTTTTTTGGTCTGTTTTGAGACAGGGTCTCCCTGTAGCCCCAGCTGTCCTGGAACTCACTATATAGACCAAGAGGGCTTTGAACTCACAGAGATCCTCTTGCTTCTGCCTCCCGAGTGTTGGGATCACAGGCATGCACCACCATACCTGGCTCATATTTAAATTTTTATCACAAGCTTGTAATACCACTAATTACTAATTATTTCTAATTACCACAAAGCAAGCATTCAATTAACATGTGAAACTAAACCAAGCTGCCAAATTCATGGGTTCTACAATATTGTTAGTGATAAATGAATAATGTGAAATCTTACTTTTAAGAGGATTTGGGTAAAATGTGACAACATGGAGTTTTTTAATGAAAAAAAAAGAAAAGAAAATAGCCTTATATGATAGAAAGCTTGGTCAAATAACTATTTACAAAGCTTTGTAAAATAATGAAATAAAAGATGGTGCACACATTTAATCCTAGCACTTGGGAGGCAGAGGCAGGTAGATCTCTGTGAGATGGAGGCTAACCTGGTCTACATAGCAGCCATTTTAAGATATCAATGCTTAGAATATTACTAAAACAGTAATATTATGGTACATGCCAGCTGGGGTTACAGGGAGACCCCGACTCAAAAAACCTAAAAACAAATAACTGTATTAAAACATTCATGTATATTACATATTACATGAAAATGCCTGTTTTTCCTTATGTATCACTATAACCTCTGCCTGATAAACTTGCATTTTCCAACACACAGAACAGGAATGGGGAAGGAGAGAATGAGAAGAGGACAAGGACTATGAATAAATATATGAAATCCTGATGCTCTTACCTTGGGTCTACATTTTGGATATTCGTGGTCACCCGGGAGCACTTTGAAAGAAATTGGTACCCTATCAGCTCTCCGATTGGCACAGAAAGCATCCCAGACCGCTCGATGGACAGCATTATAAACTACATCTAGGCCAGTAAGTGTAACAAAAGCCATAGGCCGACAACATAATTCCACAGGGAAGTCCCACTGTGTGGGGCTCATGTTTAACACGTCACAGAAAACCTGAAATACAAATGTCAGGACATTCATAATTAGTTTTAAAAAACCAACACCTCTATTTTAATATATAAACATTATATAAAGGAAAAATGCTCCAAATGCACATCTTTAAGTAAATACAAGAGAACAAAGGGGCACTTTAACTCCTGAGATAAACTTTTTTTTTTTTTTTGAGACAGGGTCTCCCTGTAGCCCCAGCTGTCCTGGAATTTGCTCTGTAGACCAGGCTGGCCTGAACTCACAAAGATCCACCTGCCTCTGCCTCCCAAGTGCTAGGATTAAAGGCGTGTGCCACCACGCACGGCAAGGTGTTTATGCAGTAGCAGTTTTTTTTTGTTTTTTTTTTTTGGTCCCTTTTTTGAGACCTCTCGCTATAAACCCGCCAGACTGGTCCTTGAACTCACTCTGTAGACCAGGCTGGCCTGAACTCACAGAATAGGCCGCCTCTGCCACCCAAGTGCTAGGATTAAAAGGAGTCGCCACCACGCCCGGCTCTGAGTTAAGACTTTTTGTTTTTTTTTTTTTTTAATTTTTATTGATGGTTTTGTGCATGTGTAATACATCATTTTTCTCAATTCAGATCAGGCATATTTCCCTTTCCCTTCCCCCCACCCCCACCCCATCCCCAGATCATGTATTCTGCCATAACTGTCCTGCATCTTTCAGGTTTATTTTTTTTTTCATTTTTTTAGCTATAAGTGATAATCCATGAGTAAAAGCATCCTTCGTGCAAAACCAATCTATAGACTGTTGTGCCCAAAACCCCCACAGTCCCACCATTCAGTGGAGGTGACAGGTTGTTTGTTCAATCAAGTTGATCAAATGAGTGTCCAGACTACTTTTAACATCATTAATCGCATTATATTTTAAAAATCTTTCTGCTCATAAATGGTGAATGTAAAAAAAAAACTTTCACAAAAAGTTACTGTCAATTTTTAGACAAATAGTATTTTCAATAATTTTTCAAAGTGTCCACCAAAGTTATTTAGGATAAACAGATCAAGAAAGAAAATGATCAAATTAAAATAGGTCTCACCAAGCATGGTGGCAGATGCTTGTAGTCCTAGCACTCAGGAGGCTGAAGATCAAGGCAGAAAGATCAAAAGTTTAAGGCAGCCTAGTATAATATAGTAAGACTATCTAAAAAGAGTACAAAGTTCTTTTAAGCTTTATGCCTATTTCAACGATAAATGTTTTTTTTTTTTTTGGTGTTTTTGAGACAGGGTCTCCCTATAGCCCTAGCTGGCCTGGAACTCACTCTGTAGACCAGGCTGGCTTTTCAACCATAAATAATTTTAAAAAGTTGTCAATTTACATCTATTAAAAATACAACTTCTAGGCCAGGTGTGGTGGCACACGCCTTTAATCCCAGTATTCAGGAGGCAGAGGCAGGCGGATCTCTGCGAGTTCAAGGCCAGTCTGGTCTACAGAGCGAGCTCCAGGCTATCTAGGACTAAAGGGAGACCTCCACTAATGTTTCTGGAATTACAAACACCCAAGGTATCAATGCTTAGAATATTTCCAAGAGCTGGGCGTGGTGGCACACACCTTTAATCCCAGCACTTGAGAGGTAGACTGTGAGTTCAAGACCAGCCTGGTCTACATAGCAAGTTCCAGGACAACTGGGGCTATAGGGAGACCCTGTCTCCAAAAGACCAAAACAAACAAACGAACAAACAAAAAAAACCAAGAATATTATTAAGATAGTAAATATATTATCTAAATAGCTGTTTTCTCATTTTTCATAATATAAGGCATACTAATCAAAGGAAAAGCTATAAGAGAGACACTAATAATGAATGAAAAACCCCTAGGGCATGTTTCTGTGTCCTTTAGCTAAGTCTACAATAAATTCAAGTATGCACTGCCTCTAGAAAAATTACAGCTGGGTGTGGTGGCCCATGCCTTTAATCCTAGTGCTTAGGAGGCAGAGGCAGGTGGATCTCTGTGAGTTCAAGGCCAGCCTGGTCTACAGAGTAAGTTCCAGGACAGCTGGGATTACAGGGAAACCCTGTCTCGAAAATACCAAAAAAAATTAAAAAGAGCACTTATTCCAAACAAAATCACCACTGTATTTTACAACTATTCCTTATTTCCAAAAAGGTTTATCATGTGCTTCTTTAAAGAGGTCATCGCCTTCACTACATTATATAGAACAGGATGTAATCTTTGGGAAAACAGAGGCATAAAACACCATCGCTTAACAGAATATTTCTAACTGAAAGGTTAATTTAGTAAAGATAAAAGTAGGTATCTTATTCTTAAGCACTGAAAAATGATTTGGAAAGTTTGCCAGAAATGATGCATGTCTGCAACATAAGTTTAGAGAATTGCTTAAAGTTTCTAACACACTACTTCTAGGGAATTTAAGATGAAGAGAGAAATAGTGAAGCTCTAAGGAAATGAGGGATGAAAATTAAAGAGGTTGTCAAAATATAACGTGGCCTAATATCAAACAGTCCAGACAAGAATACTAAAGAACCAGAGGTTCGAAGGAAATAGTCATGCTCTTAAATATGGAAAGTAAATAAGGGGAAGCAAAGATGGTTTATAAAGCTTTAAATTATACTGCCCAGAAGCAATGTAGTATGGATCACATAAACAACTTTGAAAATTGTATCTAGCAGTGACATTAAGAACTAAAAAAAGATGCCAGCTCTGGTAGCAAACTTCTATAATCCCAGCACTCAGGAGGAAGAGGCAGGAGGATGGCTTCAAGTTCCACGGTAGCCTGATCTACAGGTCATTTCCAGGCCAGCCAGGGCTACACATTGAGACACAAACCCTTACCTCCTAAAAAAAACAGAAAAAGAGAAATGTAGAATTCATTTTAGCAGCATCCCATTTAACTCAGTAATGTCCAAACTAGTCTTCAAATACTAATATCCCACTGGTTATTTTTAAGAACCTATTTCTGTACTGTCTTCAGAATCTGGTTTTATACTGACTGCACTTCTCAGTTCACACTGGTTGATTCCATGAAAATGCTCAAGCGCCACCTGTGGCTAGAGTCTACCACACTGAACAGTACAGCTCTCAATTATGGCAAATCTGTTCCAACAACATCTGTGAAAACTGATTCAGAAATCCCTGTCATCCAAATTCAACCTTACAGGTTTTGGCACTTGAAACGGTCCTCCTTAATCTTTGGCTTTCAAAAGGAGAGGACAGGAAATACGTGATGGCACACACTTTTAATCCCAGCACTCCCGAGGCAGAAGCAGGCGGATCTCTGTGAGTTCAAGGCCACTCTGGTCTGCATAACAAGTTTCAGGCCAGCTGAGGCTACAGGGAGACCCTGCCTTAAAAAGACCGCCCCCCCCCCAAAAAAAGGACGTGGAAATGGGGGAGGTTGGAGATGGGTCTGGAAAGGACAGGTGTGGATTAAATGGATCTCAAGGACACAAAGGAAAGGAATGTTTCCTAGCTTCCTGGAAGATAATGGAGAAATCAAACAAACTATAGACTCGGAAGGGCATGCAAAGTAGAAAGTGTTCTGCACTCACGTGGTTAACGCAACAGCTATCGACAGCTAGACAGCTATCATGGAAGAGAAGCAGGGTAACCCAATCAAAGATGGTTATCAGTGAACGAGAGGTTCAGTGTGCAGAGCAAAGTCTTTAGCAAGTATGCATCCAGACTTCCAACTACAAAAATCAAAGAAACTCAAAGGACAAAAAAAAAAAAAAAAAAAAATAGCAAAAGCCGGGCGTGGTGGCGCAACGCCTTTAAATCCTAGTACTTTGGAGGCACAAGGCGGAGTGGATATCTGTGATTCCAAGGCCAGCCTGGTCTACAAGAGGGAGTTTTTCCAGGGCAGCTGGGGCTACAGGAAGACCCTGTCTCAAAAAGACAAAAAAAAAAAAAACAAAAAAAAAAAAAAAAAAATAAAAGGAAGAAAGACAGTCTGGGGCTTGACGCAGAGAGACGGGAATTAACAAGTCAACCTAGGAAGACATCATACCCAGGGTTGCGACACTCTGCTAGGGTAGCTGCAATGAGGAACGAAGTAACCTCAGCCTAAAAAAAACTAACATCTTCCTCTACTATCCCCGCCTCTCTACCTAGAAACAAGTGAGCTTTTCTTGGGCGTTGAAGTGGCAGGATTGCACTCGTGGATGCCTCGGGGAAAACGCACAGGCCAAGCCCCCAAAGCAGCCCTGCTCCTCTGCATGCTCGCCTGGCCGTCTCCTGGCCCGGACTCACCCGGGCCGCACGCCCTGGGCCCGCTGCACTTGCAGCAGATCGCCGCCACCCCAGAGGGGACTCGAGAGCGAGGCAGGGGCACCACCGAACGCCGAAGACAGGTCCCTAAAGCTGCTGCCCCAGATCCGGCTGCAGAAGGCGGGACTTCCTTTTCCCCACCTCCGCTCGTACAAGAAGCACTTCCTAGACTTGAGTGACAGCTCTGCACACCAATCGCAGTTCAGAAGAGTTACGCGGCTCTTTGGAACCTAAGGCGTTCTACTTCCTCAAGGAGTAGGAACCGGGGGCGGGGAGAGAAGAAGCCAATCGGAGAAGCGATCGTAGATGGGGCGGAGCCTCCTTCGTTACCGCCCCTCAGCGGCTGGTCAGTGGTCTGGGTACCCCATCTACAGTGGTCTGGGGCTCCCGGCCCACAGCCCACCGCCCGCTGCTTGGTGCTGTTGTGTGCCGGAGCGCGCGAGCTCGAGCCCTCGGCTGCAAGGGTCTCCCCAGGCCGAGGCGGGGAAGCGGGGCGCGCCGGCCTGCCGGACGCTGCCCTCAGGGTCATCGTGGTCGCGAACGCCATCCGCCCGGCGCGATGGGTGCCAACGAGGACCAGGAGGTGAGCCCCCAGAGCTGCACACCCCTGTCTCCGCGCAGGTTGCGGCGGGAGGCGGCCGGGGCACCGCATGTGTCCTTCGTCCTCAGCGCTCCTCCAGCCTGCCCGCGGTGCCCCACGTTGGCCGGTCCCCTGCGAGGAGACACCAAGTACGCGCGTGGCCAGCAAGCACGAAGGAATCCCGGTGCCACTCGGCTCCTGCTCCTCAATTTTGTCATTTTTTGCAACCTTGGGGGACACGCCAGGTTTCCTTGTTAACAAGATGTCCTTGGTCCACAACCCTGGTGCACTTGACTGCCCTTTAAATCCCTTGTGTGGCTAAGCGCTTGTATGCCTGAGTTATTCTGTCTAGATNAAAAAAAAAAAAAAAAAAAAAAAAAAAAAAAAAAAATCAAAGGAAGAAAGACAGTCTGGGAGCTTGACGCAGAGGACGGGAATTAACAAGTCAACCTAGGAAGACATCATACCCAGGGTTGCGACACTCTGCTAGGGTAGCTGCAATGAGGAACGAAGTAACCTCAGCCTAAAAAAAACTAACATCTTCCTCTACTATCCCCGCCTCTCTACCTAGAAACAAGTGAGCTTTTCTTGGGCGTTGAAGTGGCAGGATTGCACTCGTGGATGCCTCGGGGAAAACGCACAGGCCAAGCCCCCAAAGCAGCCCTGCTCCTCTGCATGCTCGCCTGGCCGTCTCCTGGCCCGGACTCACCCGGGCCGCACGCCCTGGGCCCGCTGCACTTGCAGCAGATCGCCGCCACCCCAGAGGGGACTCGAGAGCGAGGCAGGGGCACCACCGAACGCCGAAGACAGGTCCCTAAAGCTGCTGCCCCAGATCCGGCTGCAGAAGGCGGGACTTCCTTTTCCCCACCTCCGCTCGTACAAGAAGCACTTCCTAGACTTGAGTGACAGCTCTGCACACCAATCGCAGTTCAGAAGAGTTACGCGGCTCTTTGGAACCTAAGGCGTTCTACTTCCTCAAGGAGTAGGAACCGGGGGCGGGGAGAGAAGAAGCCAATCGGAGAAGCGATCGTAGATGGGGCGGAGCCTCCTTCGTTACCGCCCCTCAGCGGCTGGTCAGTGGTCTGGGTACCCCATCTACAGTGGTCTGGGGCTCCCGGCCCACAGCCCACCGCCCGCTGCTTGGTGCTGTTGTGTGCCGGAGCGCGCGAGCTCGAGCCCTCGGCTGCAAGGGTCTCCCCAGGCCGAGGCGGGGAAGCGGGGCGCGCCGGCCTGCCGGACGCTGCCCTCAGGGTCATCGTGGTCGCGAACGCCATCCGCCCGGCGCGATGGGTGCCAACGAGGACCAGGAGGTGAGCCCCCAGAGCTGCACACCCCTGTCTCCGCGCAGGTTGCGGCGGGAGGCGGCCGGGGCACCGCATGTGTCCTTCGTCCTCAGCGCTCCTCCAGCCTGCCCGCGGTGCCCCACGTTGGCCGGTCCCCTGCGAGGAGACACCAAGTACGCGCGTGGCCAGCAAGCACGAAGGAATCCCGGTGCCACTCGGCTCCTGCTCCTCAATTTTGTCATTTTTTGCAACCTTGGGGGACACGCCAGGTTTCCTTGTTAACAAGATGTCCTTGGTCCACAACCCTGGTGCACTTGACTGCCCTTTAAATCCCTTGTGTGGCTAAGCGCTTGTATGCCTGAGTTATTCGGTCTTAGAATCTGTTCGCCCTTAAATTTAAAGATTGTGATCTCGTAGAGAGAGGGCTAATTGAGTAAGTAAAATTTCTGTGAAGGAATATAAATGACCCTGGTGGCTCTGGTTTCTGTGTGTAATTAAGGCTTAGTGGAATTATTTACCCATCTGTTGTTGAACAGATAGAAAATCTGTTTTGAGCATACATGTACCATCAGAATTGTATAGTTTGTGCTTAGATATTTTCTTGCAAGATGTCATTTTTGAATTGATGTGATGGAGTTGGAGGGGATGCTTGCTACCCGTCATCTGTAGGGGAACCTTCTAACTTTAAAAAAAAAAAACCCACATTTTATTTTGATTTTATGTGTATGACTGCTTTGCCTGCATGGATGTTAATGTGCCACGTGTGTGCCCTGCCGGTGAAAGGCAGAAGAGAGCATTGAATCACCTGGAACTGGAGTTATGAACAGTTAGGAGCTGCCAGGTGGATGCTGGGAATTGGACCCTGGTTGGTCTTCTAGCAAGAGCCACGGTATTCTTAACCTCTGAGCTATCTCTCTGGCCCTGAAACCTAACTATAATATACCTAGATGAGGAGGAGTGTCCCCTGTAGTAGAGTGCTCCAGCACTGTATGGTGAATGTGGTAGGGTTAAGATTAGAATATAAATCTCCATGTATAGTAGTAGGTATAATAGACTTACTAGAATCTCTGGATCACAAGTTATCTTTTTTTTTATCACAAGTTATCTTTAAAGGACTCCCAAATCCAGTAAGTTAACTGATATATGAATACTCTGCTAAAATAATCTTACCTCAATTAAAACGAAGAATCGATTGGATTAATGAATCCAGGAGAGGCTGAGGAGGGAAAGTGGAAAGGGAAAGACTAGTCAGAAGATACAAAGTTAAAATTGGATAGAAAAGGTCTGATGTCTTGTTGTACAGTAGAGCTAAATAGTTAAAAAGTTAAATGGGGGGCTGGAGAGATGGCACAGGGTCAAGAGCACAAGAGCACCAACTACTCTTGCAGAGGACCCAGATTCAATTCCCAGCACCCACATGGTGGCTAAGAACCATCTTTAAACTGGGAGTGGTGGCACACGCCTTTGGAAGGCAGAGGCAAGCAGATCTCTGTGAGCTCAAGGCCAGCCTGGTCTACAGAGCGAGCTCTAGGCCAGCTGGGGTGAAAGGGAGACCCTGTCTCACAAATACCAAAAAGGACTTTGTGCCTGCCTGCCTGCCTGCTTTCACTCTTGCTAGCAAGTTAATCTATTCATTTGCTGCTATATTCTTTCTCTGATATTAGAATCAGGTTTTCAGGACTTCCAACATAGACTGAAGACTAGGAGCTCTATAGGAATCCTATAGGTCTTTAGTTCCAGATTGGGACTACTGAAACATCCAGCCTTGTGGACTGAGCAACTGCCGGATTCCCAACATCTCCAGTGTGAGACAGCCACTGTTGGATTATCCCAAACATATCGTGGCATGTAGTTCCAGCTGTCCTGGAACTCTGTATGTAGATCTACATGCCTCTGCCTTCCGGGAGGTGGGATTAAAGGCATGGGCCAATAAGCCCAGCTGCTGCCACACCCATGTAATTGTGACTCTAGGCAGCTTCCACCTACTAAATCTTTAAGCAATTCAATCATTGGTGGAAATGGGTGTGGTCTTTAGGGATGATGTAATGACAGTCCAGAACCTCCATACATTGCTCTCCAGAACAGAGTGTGCTTCCAAATCTCCAAGCCCAGAAGATTGCTGAATCTGTACCTAGAGGAACTGATCCTAGAGTTTAACTAATATTCTCCCCCAGCAAAAGTTGGTGAGGTTAAAAACACATCTTTAGAAATGGAGTCAAACATCACTCAAGCCTTCCAGGAAGAACTCACATGCTCCATCTGCCTGAACTACCTTACAGACCCAGTCACCCATAAGTTGTGGACACAGCTTCTGTCGGGCCTGTCTCTGCCTTTCCTGGGAAAACGACCTCCTGCCCATTGCCCCGTGTGTAGGGAACCATCCCAGCAGAAGGACCTAGGAACCAACCTTCTTCTGAAGAAGCTGGTGTCCACTGCCAGACAAGCCAGCATCAGGAAGTGCCTGAGCACTGAGGAGAACCTGTGTGACACTCACAAGGAGGCAAAGAAGATCTGCCAGGAGGACAGGGTGCTGGTGTGTCAGCTCTGTTCCAGATCTGAGGAGCATGAAGGTCACACACTATGTCCCACTGAAGTAGCTGTTGAGGAACAGAGGGAGAAACTTGTAATGCAAATGGTATCCTTTTGGGAAAAGATTCAAGAAAATCAGTGGAATTTAAAAGAAGCGAAGTTAATAAACCACATTTGGAAGATCTATGTGAATCTACATGAAACAATGATCAGAAAAGAGTACAGGGAATTCCATCCAGTCATCTGCCAGGAAGAAAGGCAACACACACAGAGTCTGAACAGAGAAGACAGAGGATTTTAAAGAAACTAAGGAACAGTGAAGCCATGATGGTCCAAAAAAAGAATCAACTAAGAGACCTGTACCAGGAACTGCTGGGAAAGTGTCAAGGAAGTCATCTGGAGCTGCTGCAGGACTTGGGAGAGATATTGACAGAAGCGAGTCAGTGCGGCTGTCCGTGCCCCAGCCTGTGAAACCAGCGCTTAGTGCCAAGCCCATCACTCGACTGATCTATAGGTACAAATACTATCAAGAGGAAATTTCCTTTGAATACGTATTCATGATCCATTACAGGATGAGCCTATTTAATGACGTGAGGAGATTCAGCTTTAGACATCCCCTTCAGGACATCTCTGTGAATTCTGATGGATCCTACCATGTTTCCTGGGGAGACCAGAGCTTCAGCTCTAGGAAACATTACTGGGAGCTGGATGTAACTGACTCTTCAGACTGGCCTATAGGGGTCTGTAAGGATTCCCAGTTAAACAGGTGTGGCCCAGGGATTGAAATGAGGGATATGTTTCTTGTTTTTGTGAAGGAGGGTGACCATCACAGCCTCCTGACCACATCCCCTCCATTTACTCACTATATAGAGATACCAGTGGGCCAGGTTGGTGTTTTCCTTGATTGTGGCCTTGGAAGTGTGAGTTTCTTGAATGTAGCCAAGAATACCGTCATATTGAGTTACCCTCCTGATTCCTTTGATTTCTCTGTTAGGCCTTTCGTTGCTGCCAGTTTCACATGATGGGCACAAGCTGTAACCTAAGAAATCCATAGCTCAGAGAGCCTGTCTCATTGGTAGTCAAGCAATAATGCAGCATTTTAGTAGTATTGTTAAGTATTTCCTACTTTACTGTTACTTATATTGTTGAAACTAAACATTTAATAATAATGCAAAAAAGTTAAATGTATGTTTCAGATAGCTGGAAGAGGTTCTGAATGATTGATCAATGAAGAAATGGTTAAATGTTTGAAGTAATAGACATGTTAATTAACCTAATTGGAGGATCATTGTATAATTTGCACACACATTTTTTTACACATATTATTAAAAGTAGTTCTGGGGGGGCTGGAGAGATGGCCTAGTGGTTAAGAGCACCGACTGCTCTTGTAGAGGACTGGGGTTCGATCCCCAGCACCCACATGGCGGCTGAGAACCATCTTTGATTCCAGTTCCAGGGGAATCTAAGTAGTTCTGTCTTCTAGCAAAGCACAGAACATATGGTATAATGTTTCTTCATGCAGCTGACTACATGGACCTTAGAACTAAGGAATCACAATTTGTGGTAGGACCCAGGAGTCTCCATTTTTTTTCATTATTTTAAAACGTTAATTAATTTAAAACTTTTTTTTGAGACAGGGTCTTCCTATAGCCACAGCTGGCCTGGAACTCACTCTGTAGACCAGGGTGGCCTTTAACTCACTGAGATCTGCCTGCCTCTGCCTCCCAAGTGCTAGGATTAAAGGCCTGTGTGCCACCACACCCGGCTTGCACCTTTAAATTTTATCATTACCTCAGCTTTCCAAGACTTTTAGGGGTATTCTTGTTCTTTTTCAATAAATTACATTCTGCAAATTTTAACAGACTTGCCTTCTATTTTTGTTCTTGCCCAAGTTATTAATTGAAATATGGAAAGAGATTAAGGGCGGAAGGATTTTGTTTGTTTGGGCTTTGCTTGTTTGTTTTGTTTGGTCTGTAAAGGTAACCTTGCTGAAATCCAAATAGATTAAGTCTGGTGCCTTTCTCTACTCTAATGAACCAATTAAGTTACTTAAGGAGGATTATTTAGACATATCTTTTTTTATATATTATTATTATTATTATTATTATTTTGTCTTTTTGAGACAGGATCTCCCTATAGCCCCAGCAGGCCTGGAACTCTGTAGACCAGGCTGGCCTTGAACTCACAGGGATCCGCCTACCTCTGCCTCCTGAGTGCTAGGATTAAAAGCATGTGCCACGACGCCTGGCTTAAGGAGGGTTCTTAGCCACCATGTGGGTGCTGGGAATCTAACTCTGGTCTTCCGCAAGAGCAGTTGGTACTCTTAACCTCTGAGCCATCATCTCTCCAGCCCCAACATACCTGTTTTATAGATGCTTGCTAGGTCCTAGGGATTATTTTTTATTCTCTCAAGTGTCACACACTATTTAATAACCTATTCTAAACTCGTGTCCATGTCAGATATATTAAGCTCACCATTTTAAGTGTGTAGAATTAATAGCGTGTTTCTTTTTTTAAAACTAAAACATCTTTAATCCCAGCACTTGGGAGGGAGAGGCAAGTGAATCTCTGTGAGTTTGAGACCAGCCTGGTCTACATAGAAATTTCAGGCCAGCTGGGGCTACAAAGAGACCATGTCTCACCACCCCCCCAAAAACAAAACAAAAACAGAAACAAACAAAAAATCTACAACATGTCTCCATGTCTGTCTTGGCTTCTTCTTTCTTCTTAGGACCTTGTCAGTCATCACCAAAAGTGACTCTGATTTCTCATTTGTAAGACCACAGTATTCTAAGAAATATTTCCAGACAAAGATTACTATTTAGCATTTTCCTTTCTGGTCCTATTTCCTTTTTATTTATTTTTGTATGTGTATGAATGTACTATCTGCATGTAGGTTTGTGCAACTGTGTTGAGCGATGCCACGGAGGTCAGAAGAGGGTGTCGGATTCCCCTGGAACTGGAGTTACAGACGGTTCTCAGCTGCCATGTGGGTGCTGGGGATCAAACCCGGGTCCTCTGTTAGAGCAGTCGGCGCTCTTAACCACTAGGCCATCTCTGCAGCCCTCTGGTCCTATTTCCTATCTGATCCTGTCGGCTTTTTTTTAACTAATGTTCTTTTTGGTTGCCCGTAGTTACTCTTTAAGCTTTGTGTCACTCTATGGAAAGGATTACACATAAAACTAGTATTTTAAAATGGGAAATTGGTGTGCTATGCAGTTCTCATTTCCAAGTTCAGTACTTTCTCTCCATACCTTGTTAGATTTCAGTAGAGTGATAAAAGCCACAAGTTGCTTTCATCTGCATCTTGTTTTCCTACATGATTAAGCAGAGCAAGTATGGTCATAGGATGTTCTTCAAAGGTTGATGTGAGAAGTGAAATGATGCAATGTAAAATACTTAGCAATACCTGACGCATAGTTTTAAAGAAAATGTTATTAGCGCAGTTGTAATATATTGATGTGTACACACTTACAATAAGCATCTAATGTCATGTAAGTTAAGCCAAGTTTTATAGTTGAGTAGGTTTGAATGAAAAACTCAGGATTCTGTTTCTAATTCACTTATGCCACTAACAAAATTTACTGATTCTTTTCAGATGGAACTAGAAGCTTTACGTTCTATTTACGAAGGGGATGAGAGCTTCCGGGAATTAAGTCCAGTTTCTTTTCAATATAGGGTAAGATTCAGCATGTGCTGCTTGGGTAAGAGAAAAAAGAAAGTGAAGAGTCTATAAAACCTAATTTTGTCTTTTAAACTTTGTGGTTTAAATCATTATTATTTGTGTGTATGCATGTGTGACTGTGTGAATGTGCAGGTGCCTGCAGAGGCCAGAAAAGGGCATTTGGAAGTAGAGTTACAGGTGGTTGTGAGCTGCCTGACTTAAGTGCTGGGAACCAAACTCAGGTCTTCAGAAGAGCAGCATGCACTTTTTTTTTTTTTTTGGTCTTTTTGAGACAGGGTCTCCCTGTAGCTCCGACTGTCCTGGAACTCACTATTGTAGACCAGGCTGGCCTTGAACTCACAGAAATCCGCCTGCCTCTGCCTCCCAAGTGGTAGGATTAAAGGCATGCGCCACCATGCCTGGCAGCAGCATGCACTTTTAACTGTAGAGCCTTCTCTCTAGCCCATCTGAAGCATTTAAATGAAAATTTATCACTTATATGCATGCAGTCATAACACTCATACACATAAAATAAAAATAAATTTTAAAAATAAAAAAAAAATCTTTTTAAAAGACCAAGGTTGCTTGATTATAAGTATGAGGAATGAAAGATGACTTTCATGTTAGGAATATAAGGATGACTTCTCTCATTTAAAGCTTCCTAAATCTTAACACAGTCACTGTTGATAAATAATCCTTATGTGGCCTGGCGTGGTGATGCATGCCTTTAATCCCGGCAGAGGTAGGCGGATCTCTGAGAGTTGAAGGCCAGCCTGGTCTACATAGCAAGTTCTAGGCCAGCTGGAGCTACAGGGAGACCTTGTCTCAAAAACACCAAAATAATAATAATAATCCTTATGTATGATTTTATTGTAGACTGTTACTGGAAGTAACTGTTAGTTTGTATTCTTTTTTTTTTTTTTTTTTT
Organism: Rhizomys pruinosus; assembly: GCA_009823505.1. NCBI lineage: Eukaryota > Metazoa > Chordata > Mammalia > Rodentia > Spalacidae > Rhizomys > Rhizomys pruinosus. Next base: position 828,554 of record VZQC01014672.1, read on the forward strand.
TTTTTTTTTTTGAGGCCAGGGCTCCCTTTGGTCCCAGCTGGCCTGAAGCTCACTTATGTAGACCAGGCTGGCCTTGAATTCACAGACATCCACCTGCCTCTGCCTCCCGAGTGCTGGGATTAAAGGCGTGTGTCACCACACCCAGCTGTTTGTTTTCTCAGGACAGAGTCTCACCATATATCCCAGGGTAGCCTGGAATTCTTGATTCTCTTGTTTTAGCCTCCCCAGGGCACCTGGGGAATACATGCTCTATAGCAATTCTCAATCCCTCTGCAAGCCCAACAGTTTACACTGTCTCCATCTGTATAACAACTATATTAGTTACTTTACTTGTTGCCCTGTCAGAATACCTGACCAAAGCAACTTATGGGCTAGAGAGATGAGAGTGCTTACCTCACAAGCCTGACAACCCGAGTTTGATGTCCAGAACCTACATAAGGGTGGAAGGGAGAACTGAGCCCTTACATTGTCTTCTGTCCTTCGCGCACTCACTGTAGCACACACCCCCTGCCCCTCCAAATAATTATAGTAATAATAATAATAACAAACTAAATAAAGCATCTTAAGGAAGGAAGGGTTTATTTTGTCTCACAGTCTGAAGGCACGGTCCATCAGTGCCAAGGAAGTCATGGTGGCAGGATCCTGAATGAGGCAACCGGGCACATTGTGTCCAGGGTCGGGAAGCAAAGAGAGGGGAGTGCTGCTGCCCGGTTCCCTTTTTTCCTTTTTATTCAGCCCAGGTCGCTGGCCCGTTTAGGTGGGTCTTCCCACCTCAATTAACCTAATCTAGAAAGGCCTTCACAGACATGCGCGGTTTTGTTTTCATTGTTTCTAAGCCCCAACAAGTTGTCTATCAAGATTAATCCTCACAGAAGCTAGGGACCTTTGAATGGCTAAGGTGCATGCTGGAATTAAGATCTAGGCTCTTCTGTTTGAATCCAACTGCCCTCTTTGATTTTCTGAGCCACTCCCCCCTTCTACTGAAGGGAGACTGATAACTTCCTTATACTTTCCTAAATATCTCCATTAACAACATCCATTATTCATTGAGCATGCTATACAGAATGGTCTGGGACATGTATGTGCATGACAGCATGAACTGAAAATGAATTGAGATAGTATGTGAACAGTCCAAGGAAAAGGGCTGCGCTTTGTGCCTAGTCAGGCCCTCTGTTCTTGTACACTCTGTTCATCGGCTTCTAAATAGCCCCTCTGCTTTCACTTGTTCTTAGCCTCCCTCTTCCACTATCTCTCCAATCTCTGCTGATTAGCTCTCTGAAACATTTAAATACTCATGTCAGTCCCTTGTTTAAAGAAGGAGGTTCTCACCAGAAGTGGTGGCGCATGCTTTTAATCCTAGCACTTGGGAGGCAGAGGCAGGTGGATCTCTGTGAATTCAAGGCCAGCCTGGTCTAAGAGTGAGCTTCAGGCCAGCTGGGACTAAAGGGAGACCCTGTCTCAAAAATACCAAGAAAAAAGAGGTTTCTCTGTAGGTTTCTCTTACCTGTAGAATGATGGTTTATTCTTGGCTTGACACTCAAAGTTCTCCCCTTTGGTTTTGAATGAGCCTCCAAACTTTCTCAGCCACCACACTTGTCAGGTAATAGATGGCTAAATAATCTCAAGTGTCTTCTTTTGCCCTTTTACATCTTTGGATGTACTGTAACTTTTTCATATCTTTGAATATATTATAGTTTTTTCCTGCCTCTCATCTGGCCTTTTCTCTAAGGCCTAAATCAAACTCCTCCTCTATATACTGGGCCCAAGCCTCTATCCCTGGCCTTCATTTAAAGGAAAATTAACTTCTCCGTTTCTTCCTACTGCTCTCCACTCTTTTCCACTTTTAAACTCTTGTTTGTTCTGTGGTTAGATAATTCATTGAACATTTGCTTTGAAGACAGGAATGGTCTTGCCTCTATCTTTAACACAATAAGACATGGTAATTTTGTCCCTAAATGCACTTGATTAAGGACTTAGGAGTTATATGAAGCAGTTTTTAATTACCACTTTTTTTTTTTTTTTTGAGACAGGGTCTCCCTGTAGCTCTGGCTGTCCTGGAACTCGCTCTGTAGACCAGGCTGACCTTGAACTCACAGAGATCCACCTGCCTCTGCCTCCCTGCTGGGATTAAAGGCATGGGCCACCATGCCTGGCTAATTACCACGTTTTAGTTATCTCTCAATTAAAAACAAGGATAAACTTGTAGCATCCATTATCATATTATTGACATATCAGTAGACTCCTAGTCAATTTGTCCTGCTTTCTGAGCCTCAATGCCGTGTTGGTGCAGTATCACCAAGAGTAAAGGATGTAGGCAGAAAATAAAGATGAAGCAAGTAATAATTTGAGACGAACATTATTTTCATATTTTGTGTGTGTGTGTGTACCCACATGTGCACACACTTGCATCCATGTGTACCACAGCACATGTGAATCACTTCTCACCTTCTACCATGTGGGTTCCTGGCATCAAACTCAGGTTGTCGGCTGGGCCGCAATTACCTTTACCCCTTGATCCATCTCGCCAGCCCCTGAGGTAAAAAGTTTTAAATCTTGCTGCTCTGGTATAAGCATTTTTTTTATTTTTATTAATTTTATTTCTTTCTGTATGTGTATGAATGTACTGTCTGCATGCAAGTTTGTGCACCTGTGTCTTGCAATGCCGTGGAGGTCAAGCAAATAGCATACATGAAACATAATACAGAGGAAATTAGCATTGCCCTGTGTAAGATGAGGGGCTGGTGCATGAACTATTCATAATAATCCCAGCACTTGGGAGGTGGAGGCAGGCGGATTTCTTTGAGTTCAAGGCCAGCCTGGTCTACATAGTGAGTTCCAGGATAGCTGGGGCTACAGGAAGACCATCCTGTCTGAAAAAGACCAAAAAAAGAAAGTAACCAGTAATGCAATCACTGATTTAGGCAAGTGTTTTATAATTGCTAAACCTCTGGGCAAAAGGTTGCTGAGAAGCAGGGTAGTCACATGGTTTTGTATTATTACTCCACAGATCAATTATTATTATTTTTTTTTATTTCTGTATGTGTATGAATGGACTGTCTGCATGTAGGTCTGTGTACCCGTATCGTGCAAGGCCGCGGAGGTCAGAAGAGGGTGTCGGATTCCCCTGGAACTGGAGTTCTCCTGGAATTGGAGTTTCAGACGTTTCTCGGCCGCCATGTGGGTGCTGGGGATCGAACCTGGGTCCTCTGTAAGAGCAGTCAGCGCTCTTAATTGCTAGGCCATCTCTCCAGCCCCCTAGATCAATTATTTAAAAAAAAAATATTTATTTTATGTATGTGAGTATAATGCCTGCATGTAGGTTGATATACCTGTGTCATACAATTCCTGTGGAAGTCAGAAGAAAGTATTGGATCCCCTGGAACTGGAATTACAAGTGGTCGTTAGCTGCTTTGTGGGTGCTGGGAATCGAACTCAGGTCCTCTGCAGGAGCAGTCAGTACTCCTAACCACTGAGCCATCACTCCAGCCCCCACAGTTTACTTCTTAAAGACAAAATGAAAAGGTACCTTTACATTGAAGAAATCTGTCAACTAGGTGATCAAGCAGAATCACCAATAAAGATTCCACAAGACACCAAGCTGTGTCCTATATAATGCAATAAGAGCAGACTGTATCACTTATCCTTACCAAGAGCATTCAGTCTAGGGCTGGAGAGGTGGCTGGGTGGTTAAGAGCACTTACTTCTCTTCCAGAAGACCCAGGTTCAGTTCCCAGAACCCACATGGTAGCTAACAATGGTCCTTGGCTCTAGTTTGAGTAGACCCAACACCTTCACTCAGCCTCTCTAGGTACAGCACACATGTGACTTATGTATGTGCATTCATACACATTTTAAAAAGAAGAATGTTCAATCTGAATCTGAACAGAGGCAGTTACTCCATATTTTGGGATGTTATTCAAGAAAACTGTACTCTGGCGTGGGACTCCATATGTAGTCCAGGCCGTCCTCTCTCACAGAGATCCTCCTACCTCTACTCCCATGAGCTGGGATTATAGGTGGGCACTACCACACCCAGCTTGGCCTGGATTCTTATTGTTATAAAAGACAGTTAACAAACTAGGGAGAGGGCTAAGGACTGTTCTGAGAATACTTCAGTGGATTTTAGATTTCTGGGGTAGGAGTTGTGTTGATAAAAGGATACCTTAGGAATTACTGGGGATATTTAATATGAATTATATGATAACATTTTTATGTCAATATTGAGTTCTTGGCTGTGATGATGGTCTTGTGGTTTATAAAGGAAAGTGTTTTTATCAGAACACTCTCCGATAAATGTCTACAGATCCGTAAATATCCAAAGACATTTCATTACTTTCAAATGGTTTAACCAAACCAGGGGGAGAGGGACACACATGTTGGAGGAATTGATTTCTGTGATAGAGAGGAGGAAATGGAGTGGGATAAGAATATTAGATAAATAAATACCAGTGAACCTTTACTGTCCTATTTATTTTTCCTTAATTTGACAAAGCAAAAGACATTCTTACTGGGCTAGAGAGAGGACTCAGTGGTTAGGAGCACTGACTGCTCTTGCAGCCAGGTTCTATTCCCAGCATCCACACTGTGGCTAACAACCATCCATCACTCCAGTTCAGGGGATTCAACACCCTCTTCTGACCTTTGCAGGCACTGCATGACATGGATGCACTTACACACATTCATACACATAAAATAAAAATAAGTAAAATATTTTTTAAAAAGAATTCTCACTCAGGAATTTCCCTCTATCCTGAGCACTCCTCTTCCTTCTTCCTCTCACTCAAGAATTTCCCTCCATCCTGAGCACTCCTCTTCCTTCTTCTCACTCAGGAATTTCCCTCCGTCCTGTGCACTCCTCTTCCTTCTTCCTCTCACTCAGGAATTTCCCTCCGTCCTGTGCACTCCTCTTCCTTCTTCCTCTCACTCAGGAATTTCCCTCCGTCCTGAGCACTCCTCTTCCTTCTTCTCACTCAGGAATTTCCCTCCATCCTGAGCACTCCTCTTCCTTCTTCTCACTCAGGAATTTCCCTCCGTCCTGAGCACTCCTCTTCCTTTTTGTTTTCCTTTTTTCTCTCAATTTTACACTCCATTTTCTGCTCTCTTGGTGGGCATATATCAGTTTATTCTTTTGTTTTATCTTTTTGTCTTTTTGAGACAGGGTCTCCCGTAGCCCCAACTGGCCTGGAACTCACTATGTAGACCATCTGGCCTCCATCTCACAGAGATCATTCTGCCTGTGTCTCCTGGGTACGGGGTTAAAGGTGTGCACCTTCTCACCCAGCCAGTTTACTTTCTTTGTGTCTCTTGCAGTTAGCAGTTGGAAAGCTTAAGACAAAGATGAGGTGTTTCAGGGCTAGAGAGATAGCTCAGAAGTGAAGAGCACCTTCTGCTCTTGCAGAAGACCCAGGTTCGATTCCCAGCACCCACGTGGCAGATAACAACCCTCTGTAACTCCAGTTCTAGGGGGTCCCACACCCTCTTCTGACCTCCAAAGGCATTGCTCAACATGTGCACAGTGACAAACATGCAGGCACTATGTGCATAAAAAGACAAATAAAAATAATAAAATATTTTTTGAAAAAAATGAGGTATTCTGGGACTGGAGAGATGGCTCAGCAGTTAAGAGCACTGACTGCTCTTGCAGAGGACCCAGATTTGATTCTCAGCACCCATATGGCGCCTAAGAACCATCTTTAACTCCAGTTCCAGAGGAATCTGACGCCCTCTTCTGACTTTTGCGGCATTGCATGACACAGGTGCACCACCCTACATGCAGACAGTACACTCATACACATTAAAAAAAAAAAAAAGATGAGGTATTTTAACCTTGTGGATGTTTTTGTTCATTCCCTTCTTGTTTTTTGTACTTGGTATCTTACGCTTCAGAAAATGTGTGTGTAGCCTTGATATTGAAAAGCTGAGAGATGGCCTAGCGGTTAAGAGCGCCGACTGCTCTTGCAGAGGACCCGGGTTCGATCCCCAGCACCCACATGGCGGTCGAGAGCGTCTGAAACTCCAGTTCCAGGAGAACTCCAGTTCCAGGGGAATCTGACACCCTCTTCTGACCTCTGCGGCATTGCACGACACGGGTGCACAAACCTGCATGCAGACAGTACATTGATACACATACCGAAATAAATAAAAAAAAAAAAGAAAGAAAAGCTGGTGGCTGATTGAGATACAGGCCATCAGCAGGAATTAAGCTTTTTTTTTTAAATGAAATGGCCTGATTTATTTTTTTTTATATTTTTTTACATTTATTCTTATATGTGTATGAATGTACTGTCTGCATGTAGGTTTGTGCACCCGTGTTGTGCAATGCCGCGGTCAGAAGAGGGTGTCGGATTCCCCTGGAACTGGAGTCAAAGATGGTTCTTAGCTGCCATGTGGGTGCTGGGGATCGAACCTGGGTCCTCTGCAAGAGCAGTTGGCGCTCTTAACCGCTAGGCGCTCTTAATCGCTAGGCCATCTCTCCAGCCCCAGAAATTAAGCTTTTAAAAGCACAGAGGGTAAAGTCAGAGTTAGAGTTCTTTATATTCCCCCCGCCCTTCATCAATCTGAGTTTATATTTATGAATTTTAAGCATATTGCATTTTCACTCTGAATATAAGTATTAGAAAGAATTAATGACTTTGAAGATTAAAGTTTAATGCGTAGTCTTATCATTTTTCAGAAGCTTAAGATTTCCCTTTTCTTCAGATAGGTGAAAATGGCGATCCCAAAGCCTTCTTAGTGGAGATTTCCTGGACGGAAACCTATCCTCAGACACCTCCAATTATATCAATGAATGCTTTTTTTAACAATACCATGTGAGTAGTTTTATTTTCATTGATTTCTTTGATTCTGTGTTTTACCTCCCTCCTGACAGTATGATTCTTCTGTGTTACAGCTCTTCTGCTGTAAAGCAGAGCATATTAGCCAAGTTGCAGGAGGCAGCAGAAGTCAACCTTGGAGCTGCCATGACCTACACACTGTTTGAATATGCCAAGGACAATCAAGAGCAGTTCATGGAGAATCACCATCCTGTTCATTCTTCTGTGAGTATGTGGTTGGTTTTGCCACATAGTTTTGGTATGAGTATGTTAGTAATTAGTTTTACATATTTGTTTTCTGAAAATTGGAAAAGTTTGTGTTGGATTTAAATGGAGAATTATGTCTGAATTAAAAGCAATGATGTTTAGATTTCTTCTATTTAATTTAGAAAATGAAATTATGTTCTACTGATTTTTACCCTTCATCCAAGATTAAAATACTTTTGATAATCAAAATTGAGATACTATAGAACTTTGTTGTTGGTTTGTGGGGGTTTTTTGTTATTGTTGTTCTTTTTGAGACAAGATCTCCCTTTAGCCCCTGCCGTGTAGACTTTTGCCTCACTAGTGCTGGGATTAAAGGCATGAACTACCACAGCTGGCAGAACTTAGTTGTTTTGTTTTGTTTTGTTTTGCTTTTTTCTTTTTGGTCTTTTTGAGACAGGATCTCCCTATAGCTTTGGCTGTCCTGGAACTCACTCTGTAGACCAGGCTGGCCTTAAACTCACAGAGATCCACCTGCCTCTGCCTCCTAAGTGCTAGGATTAAAGGCATGCTCCACCATGCCCAGTTACTGAACTTAGTTTTTTAAATTAATATTTCATATAGCTTAGAAATCTGAAAGACTTCTGATGTAGTGTTAAAATATATATGAAATAGTTTTTCCAGGAGTCTTGTCTTAAGAACATAGTCTTGCCAGGCTTGGTGGTACACACCTTAACCATAGCACTCAGAGAAGCAGACAGATCTCTGTGAGTTCAAGGCCAGCCAGCGCTACATAGTGAGACCTGTCTCAGAGAGAGAGAGAGAAGGGAGACCATAGTTCAATTTGAGGGTATTATAACTTAAGGTGGCATTGATGATTATAAAAAACATATTTTATCTCTAGAATGATTTATGCCCTTAACCATCTAATGTACCAAATCCTCAGTAAAACTTTCTGTGGTCACTGTTGCATTTTGTCTTGTTAATCAGACTGTAAGCTATTTGATAGCAGAGGTTGTTTGAGTGGCTATAGCTTCCAGATTCTCAGTAGAAACAGAAAAAAAAAAAAAAAATGGAGAAGATAAGGAAGCAGCAATGTGGGAGGTGGTTGAGAACCAGCCTGCCTGGGTCCAAACTCTCTTTGTACCGCTTATTAACTCCTGTGACTTTGACCAACTTTCTTAATCTGTCTGTGCTCAGTTTCTCATTGGTTAAATGGGTTTATAATAGAATCTACCTTATAATAGATTATGGCATGGATCAAATGAGTGATATATGTAATTATAGCAATGCTTGTCACATGGAAAGCACTTCAAATGTTAGGTCTCATAAGTATTAACTACACAAGCCCAAATATTTAAAACTTTTCTTTAGGGAACCAACATGACCTAAGTGGGGTATAATTTTTCTAAAGGTGCATAAATTTCCAAATGAGAGTAAGTAAACTAATTTACAAAATTGTATTGGAATCTCAGATCTTCAGCATAGTGCTAGTAATCAAACCTTCTTTCTCAGGGTTTTGGTTAAACTGTTGAATCAATCAATATTTCAACTGTTGAAAGAACCTTTTGCAGAGCAAAGCCAGTAATGTGTGAGGTCACCTGATTTAATAAATGGATAACAGCAGTAAGATTCTTTTATTAGACACTCACTGGTCATTTTGAAAGGTAGCTATGTTTCATCTAAGTCAGTAGCTTTTAAGTCATGAATCTCAAAACTTTTTTTTTAGACATCTATAACCAATGTCATCTCAGTTGAAACTCCCATTATAACCCCATCAAATAAGAAAAAGGACAAAAAAGAACAACTTTCAAAAGCTCAGAAACGTAAGCTGGCAGATAAAACAGGTTTGTGTTTATTTATTTATTTTTTTTTGTCTTTCATAACACAGAGAAGTGGATTATTTTTACTATGATGTTTAGATTTACAGGGTTAATTCTTTGGTCTTTATTCTTAGAACATTTGAATCAAAGTCCTGTTTTTACTGTACAAAAATGTTGATTTATTAATATTTCATCACAAGAGATATCATTTGAAAAGAAGGTACAGAATCAAAAAGTCATTATAAATGAATTGAGACATAAGAACACAGGAATGGGGGGAAAAAAAAAAAAGCCGGGCGTGGTGGTGCACACCTTTAATCCTAGCACTTGGGAGGCAGAGGCAGGTGGATCTTTGTGAGTTAAAAGCCAGCCTGGTCTACAGAGTGAGTTCCAGGACAGCTGGGGCTACAGGAAGACACTGTCTCAAAAAGACCAAAAAAAAAAAAAAAAACATAGGAATGGTAGACAAATGTGTCCTATTTGAATAGTCTAAATGTGTGTGGGGTTACCTATATGACAGGTATGTACTTTTAAAAGTGGTGTGAAGTAACACAAATTTCATTTGAAGTCTGGTACATTATTAGATCTGAGCACAATAAATAATGTTTTGCCTATAGTTAACTTAGTTATACAATAAAATTTCAAAAAGGAATTCCCATGTGTTCTAAACCAGAGTCCTCAAGAAAAGGATTAAAAACTCTAATTTATATCAATAATAACATTTACTTCCATTTTTTTAACTTGGAGATTTGCAAATGGATATCAGTCTGAATTTTTCCCAAATGGAGAAAAGGAGACACCTTATATGCACATAACACATTTACATATAAATAAATATGTGTATGATTGTTTCATTTTGCCCCCTTTTTAAAAGGTTTATTTTTTTTAAGGTTTATTTTTATTTATGTATCTGTCTATGTGTGTCTATGTGAGTATGTGCCACATCTGTGCAGATGCCTTTGGAGGCAGAAGAGGGTGTCACATCCCCTGGAGCTGTAATTACGGGCACCACCTGCAGTGGGTGCTGGAGACTCATCTTAGGTTCTTTGAAAGAGCAACAAGTGCTCTTAACCATTGAGCCATCTCTCCAGCCCCCCGTCTTTCTTTTATGAAAGGATAATAGGTTTAGCCGGGCGTGGTGGCGCACGCCTTTAATCCTAGCACTCAGGAGGCAGAGGCAGGTGGATTTTTGTGAGTTCAAGGCCAGCCTGGTCAGAGCGAGTTCCAGGACAGCTGGGGCTACAGGGAGACCCTGTCTCAAAAAGACCAAAAAAAAAGGATAATAGGTTTATATAGGTTTATGCTTTGTTTTATGTCTGTCTATGCCATAATAAAAAGAAACCAACATCGTTGATCCTCATAAATAATGTTTTTGAAATCGGAAGCATTTGTGATATAAAAATTTAGGAATCAGTCTCCTTCATGTCAAAGGAACATTAAAGTATAAATGATCGAAGTAATAAATTTTCTTCAATGACCCACTGCAGTCTGTTTTCTAGAATTATAGTAATCGTCTTTGTGGAATGTTTTAGCTTCTGTGTCAGTTATGATTGCTTTCATGCCTAATGACCTATGGTCATTTTCTTTAATTACTATTTCCCTGTGGAGGGCTGGAGAGATGGCTTAATGGTTAAGAGTACCAACTGCTCTTTTAGAGGACCTGGGTTCAATTCCCAACACCCACATGGCAGCTAAGAACCATCTTTAAGCCAAGCATGGTGGTGCACGCCTTTAATCCCAGCACTCGGGAGGCAGAGGCAGGTGGCTCTCTATGAGTTAAGGCCAATCTGTTCTACAGAGTGAGTTCCAGGTCAGCTGGGGCTGTAGAGAGACCCCGTCTCAAAAAAAAAAAAAAATTTTCCAAATGTTTGTCTCCTTGATGATGCCCTACTAAAACCATCTTCTTCCTGTGATAACAGTGTAGGAGTTTGTGTCTGGGGACTTCTTTCTAAATAAACTTTAATAGGCTAGCCTGTGTATTGTGGGTAGGCCAACCAAATTGATGACCTACTCTGTTCCCCTCTTAACCAGTAACTACTGATGATTCTTACTTGTCTGAAAGAGAAAAGAACTTGGAGCTGGAGAGGTGGTTCAGTGATTTAGAGCATGGGCTGCTCTTGCAGAAGACCAGGTTTGATTCCTAGCTCCCATTTGGTGGATGACAACTGTCTGTAACTCCAATTCCAGAGGATCCAGTGCCCTCTTCTGACCTCCATGGGCATTGCATGATGTGGGTGCACTTAGCATACATGCAGGCATGACACTTATACACATAACATAGAAGTAGTAAGTAAAACTTAAAAGAACCATTAGCATCTGAAATTGAGCTCCTGTGATAATTGCCTGCCCCATAAGAATCATGGGGTTAGTTTCAGATCTACTCTGTTGTACAATTAATATAGGTTAAATATCCCTTGTCTGCAATGTTTAGGACTAGAAGTATTCAGATTTCAATGGTTTCCAGATTTAGGAGTATTTACATAGTTCCTGGTTGAGCACACAAAATCTGGAAATCCAAGATCTGAAATGTTCCAAAACCTAGAACTACTCAAAAAGTTCAGATTTAGAGCATTTTTTTAAAACAAAAATTTATTTACTGGTTTTTAGTTGATGTGTATGTGTTTGTTTTGAGACAGGGTCTCCCTTTAGTCCCAGCTGGCCTGAAGCTTGCTATGTAGACCAAGCTGGCCTTGAACTCACAGAGATCCACCTGCTTCTGTCTCCCTGAGTGCTGGGATTAAAAGTGTGCACCACCACACCCGGCTTAAAGACGGTTCTTAGCTGCCATGTGGGTGCTGGGAATTGAACCCGGGTCTTCTGCAAGAGCAGTCAGTGCTGTTAACCCCTGAGCCATCTCTTCAGCCCCCCAATCAATCTATGTATATTTTAAGGTAAGTTCTTGTGAGCATTTTTTCAGGCATTCTCAATAGAGTAAAGCTTTTTTTGAGAAATGTCAAATAATGTTTTATTGGAGCACAACCAGTCTGTGGGAAGCTACCTTGGACTCCTCTCAGCCTTAAAGCCAAGCACTTGATAAGCTCTCTTCTGTTCTGAGCCTTAAAACATTGACTCACAAAATAGTGAGCTAGCACAACTTTTACTCACTAAGCACTGACTTATCAGAAGTATAATTGTGTGACTGTAGGGAAGCTATACATAGATCCCATCCATCCCTTTTCCTTGGTGAGAGGTTCTGACTTGAATGGAAACAGGGTGAATGTAAAGCAGAGTGCTCCTCGCATGCACTACTTACTAGTATCTCCAGGACAGTGCTTTCAAGTCAGAAAAACAATGAACTGTTTTTCCAACTTAGTAATATATGATTTAAATGTTTAATATTTGATGTGTACAATAGTATATAAAAACTTATTTGTTGCAATCTTAGTTCATTGAAAACTAGCTGATTGGTCTTAGTAACATTCTGATTTTGTCCTCCAGATCACAAAGGGGAACTTCCTCGAGGCTGGAACTGGGTTGATGTTGTGAAGGTATGGAATACTTACATTCTATTCAAAATTATTACAATTGTTCCCATCAAATAATGATATTTGTATTTTCTTTTTTTTTCTCCTGCAACCTTTGGAATTTCCTGGGATATCTATATGTATTTTCACGTTCAGCATGTAAGTATTTTTGAAATACCCTTCACATTCTTTGCTTTCTAATACCCTCAATTTTAGATTTCTTTTCTCAAAATGTGTAGCAATAAGTTATAACTCCAGTTCCTTTGCTGTGCTGTGCTATTCTGTGCTGTGCTGCGCTGTGCTGCGCTGTGCTATGCTGTGTTGCGCTGTACTGTGCTGTGCTGTGCTGTGCTGTGCTGTACTCTCAGAGCCTGTTTAAGGTAGGGCAGATCTGTGAGACTCCAATGGATTTGGGGCTAGATAGTAAAGAGATCTGTAGGAATGGAAAACCAGCACAACTCTTTAGTTTAATTTTAGGAAACATAGTTGTTTTTACCTTTAAAATGTTATTGAGAGGCTAGAGAGGTGGCTTAGCAGTTAAGAGCACTGACTGCTCTTGCAGAGGACCTGATTTTGATTCCCAGCACCTACATAACAGCTAACAACTATCAGTAACTCCAGTTCCAGGGGAATCCGACACCTTCTGACGTCCACAGGCTCTGCCTGACACAGGTATACTTACACACATGCAGGCAGTACACTCATTCACATAAAATAAAAACAATAAATTAAAAAGTGTTATTGAGGGGTAGAGATACAGCTTGGTAGTTTAGAGAGCTACCTGCCTTGCACCTGACCTGAGTTGCTTCCCAGCAGCTATGTGGCAGCTCACAATTTCCTTTAACTCCAGTACCAGGTGATCCAGTGCCCTCTACTGCCCTCTACCAGCTGCTGTACACACATGATGCAGAAACTCATATAGGCAGGCAGACACATGCACATGTAAAAATTTTTTTTTTTTT
>VZQC01014672.1:844434-857077 GCA_009823505.1 Rhizomys pruinosus
AAGAACTCCAGTTCCAGGGGAATCCGAGACCCTCTTCTGACCTCCGCGGCATTGCACGACACGGGTGCACAAACCTACATGTAGACAGTACATTCATACACATACAAAAATAAATAAAATTAAAAAAAAGAAATTGAATGTTCTATTAGATTTTTTAATTATTATTTTATTTATTTATTTATTTATTTATTTATTTATTTATTTATTTATTTATTTATTTTGAGACAGGGTCTCCCTATAGCCCCAGCTGGCCTGTAGACCAGGCTGGCCTTGAACTTGAAGATCTGCCTGCCTCTGCCTCCCAAGTGCTAGGATTAAAGGCATGCACCACCACGCCCGGCGACCCTAGAATATCCTTAATCTTATTTATTTCTGGGAAATTTCAAGGGCCCTCCCCCTCCAACCTTGGTCTATTGGATACGTGTTTGAGGTTATATGTATTTAAACCTGTTGGAAGTACCTGAGCATAAAGCTGAACAATAGTTACAAGTGGAAGAAGCAGTTATCATTTAAAACTCATATTACTTGAACCTTATTTCCTGTTGTTTATTTAGCATTGATTCCGAGTAGAAATAATGACTGAAATATTTAATACTTTTTTTTTACAGTTAAGCAAAACTGGCTCTAAAGATGATGAGTAACCCAGAAACAAAGAAAGAACGTCTTTTCAAAGTCAGTCAACAGCTTTCATTATTCTTTTCTTGTATTGAGGAGGCTTTTTATAAGATACGGTTCTTTTATATATTTCTTTAAAAATGTCAGTGGAAAGTTCCTGAAGAGATTTGGTTGAACTAAATAATTTCACAAACTTGCCTTAATAAAAGGTAAAAGTATAACTGCCTAGAGTAACTTCCCGAAGCCTTTGAGCTTCGAGACTGGGTGACTATGAGGAAAAGCGTTAACTTATGAGGTCCTATTGGAGAGGATGTGATTACTTCTAAAGGAGAACAAAGCCCTTTTCAAACTGTCAGTCCCGTACAGCCACATCTTGAGTCTGTAATTTTTCCATAGTCTGACCCTTATTAAATAGGCTTCTCATCTTGAAATGTCCATCCCTTTTTGCTTAATAACAAAAGCATAAATTGATTGAGATTTGAATACTGGGATTTGAACTTTATATGACTCTTATTGTCATTATCCCTTTAATAAATTGATATCTATTTATACTTTTCCTGTGGTTTGGGGGAGGGTATTTGATTATGTGGGTTTTCAATAATATGTGTCATAGGAGAACAGAAGAAAAAATGGGGCCTGGGCAGATGACTTAGTCAGTGAAGCGCTTGCTGTGTAAGCATGAGGGTCTGAGTCAGATTCCAGCTCCCGAGTGAAAAGCCAGGCACAGCGGCATTCACCTGAAACCCAGGGCTGGGAAGGGAGAGACAGAGAATCCTAGGGCTTGCTGGCCACCCAGTCAGTTGAATCAGGGAGCGCCAGGTTCAGTGAGAGAACCTGTCTCAAAAAAATAAGGTGGAGAAGCAATACAGGAAGAGACACAGTGTAGCTCTCTGGCCTACACACACAAGCACATGTGTGTGCATGGATCTGCACACACACATACACCAAGTACACACACACACACACACACACACACACACAGCAAATTTGCCAAATACTTTAGAAAGCATTTGAATAAGTGCTAACTCTTATTTAAGACATTTCTCTTTGCTGCAAATGCCGGGATGAGAGTAAAAGATGCCTTAATATTTAATTTTTGTATTGTTAGAGACCATAAATTTAATAATTCCTATTTATCGGCTATTGTGATATTTTTCTTGTTGGGTAACTGAGGTTTTTAAGTGGGTTCAGCATAACACCACTTCAGATCTTGGAGCTTTTTGTTGTTTGGGTTTTTGGTTGTTATTGTTTTTATAGTCTTTTCAAGTATCCAAATGTATTTTTCAGCCTCTGGGTCTTTTTAATAGTACATATATAAGCCTTTCAAATGTTGAAATGTTGTTATACATGCTTAGTTTAAAAAAAAATCATTAGGAAGCTATTGACATAGTTTCACTAAGAGAGTCATTGATGCTTGTATGTAATTTACAGTGATTTTGTGTGTGCTCCCCAGCTTTAAGAACCCATAGAACCCCTGCTATATATCTGGAAGGGTAGGTTGATAGACTATCAAGTTTTCCCTGTGTAAATTTATGCCAAGATTTTAAAGAATAACTTTTAATGAAGTTACCTTAGCATAAGAGCAGATTGAGATGTGTCCATGGATTTTACAAAGTTATTCTTGGCTTCAGTTAAATCATATGAACTATAAAATAAGCGTAATTATAGTGAAACCATTTAATCTCATTTTAAAAATCTGACTCACATTTCTTGGCTTGGTACTGAAACTGAGGACCACTAGACCAGACATCCTTCATTTTCAGGTTCTGTATGCATAGTTTTTGTTATTGTGATCTGTTGTGGTTTTTTTTTTTTTAAAGAAATATCTTATAATGCTAAAAGTCTTTTGTTCTGCTTTGAAGATGATGAAATTGGTCAAGATGGTTGTGGTTCTTAGATGACAAAGGACAACGCTAGTTAAATGCCAGTGAACTATTTTTACTCTTTTTATAAGAAGTGCCCAAATCTCTGGGAGTACTGATGACATTGTCCCCTCTTGTTTCTCGTATGAACACTTGAACGTCTTCATCAGCACGCTGTCATCTGGTTAACACTCCCACTCTATTTTCTCAAAGTCTGTTTACTTAAAATTGTATGGAATGACATAACTAATAAGCAATAAAGTCTGAATCACAGTGATTTTTCTGGGGTTTTTTTTTTTGTTTGTTTGTTTGAAATAACTGCAGAAAGAATTGTTCATTTTATAACTGCTTCATAGCCTTGTGGTGAAAGATGTAAATCCTGCTAGAAACTACTCAAAGTGTTGCATCAAATAATGTTTTGCAAATGAACTTTTTTCCATCATTACCTGAGAGAATTAAATGGGAATTACAACCTGGAGGTTAAAAGCAGCTTTATCTTCCATAGCTGTCATGGTCACAGAAGGAGGCCAAGTCCGGGACCAGGCCAGTGTTGGAGTCAAACACAGTCCTGCCTGTGCATACTTACTAGCTGAGACCCATTCCCCTTTGAGGTCCCTGAGGAAGAGAGGGCCTTGTGGGAGAGGACTCTCCAGGAAACAGCCCTGAGGGAGAAGGCCTTCGGGGAGAGAACCCTGGGAGAGAGGTCACAGCTTGAAGTTGGTTCTGATGGAGCAATGAACACAAATAGATGTGCTCTTGTGACATGTCATACCCAGAAGTTGCTCCATATTGGATTTCAGCCCAGATACTTCCCTCTGTGATTGCCATGGTTTGAGTATGAAGTGACCCCTGTGGGTTCATGTGTGTGAACACTTGTTCTCCAGATGGTGGCGCTGTTTGGGAAGTTTGTTTTAGCCTTTAGGAGGAGCCAACCTAACTGGAAGAAACAAGTCACCAGCAGGGCTGGAATGGAAGGTTCCAGCTGTGTGGGCTTCCTCCCAAGCCCTTTGCTTCTTTATCCACTGAGATACAAACACAGGACCTTGTGTTCCCCTCTAGGCCTTCCCCATCACAGTAGGTCACGATATCCTTGAATGACCCAGAACAAATTCTTCCTCTGTGAGTCAAAGTAACTTAGACATTATTTGAAAACAAAATAGTTCAATGTCACTAATAATTAGGAAAATGCAAATTAAAACCACTTTAAGATATCATCTAACTCGATAAGACTGGCTAGGATCAAGAAAAATGATACTAAGTGCTGGAGAGGTTGTGGGGAAAGGGGAACACACATCCATTGCTGGTGGGAATGTAAACTTGTACAGCCACTATGGAAAGCAGTGTGGAGAACCCTTGGAAGACTCAAAATGAGCTTGCCATTTGACCCAGTCATACAACTCCTGGGTATGTACCCACAAGACTCATCTTACTGCAGAAATACATGCACAGCTATATTTATTGCAGCTCTGTTCACAATAGCAAAAAGCTGGAACCGACCCAATGCCCCTCAACTGACAACTGGATAGGGAAAATGTACATGTACACAATGGAGTTCTAAGCAGCAGTAAAGAAAGACAACATCATGAACTTTGCAGGTAAATGGATGGAGCTAGAAGATATTATGTTAGGTGAAGTAACACAGTCCCAGTAAAACAAACGATGAATGGTATCCATCTGTGGATGCTAGCACCAATAACCCAGTTGTAAATACTTCTTGTGGGGAGGGAGGGATGCATATTGGAAAGAACAACAACAGAAAAGACTGCATCAAAAAACTGACTGAAATGGTGAATCTGGAGGGGTGGGAGGGTTGGGAGAGGGACACGGGTCTATATTCGATTAATGTATATTTAATTTATGTGAGTTTAACAAGTATCCAATTTTCCCCAAACTCTATCTACAAATTATATAGTATTTTAGGACTTAGTAAAAGTAAAAATGTCTATATTAAACAACATTGGTTAAAAGGTTTTAATATAAACGGTAATACATTTAAGTTCATTGGAAATATAAATTGTCCACATTTGTTTTACTTAAAATTTGTATAACAATAACTTTGGGATTAATGTATACAAATGTTCTCTATAATTTTTGTGTTATACAGTATCAACTTGTAACATTCTCTTTTGCCTGTAGGATAATTTAACTTAAGGAATTAAGTTTACTTCCCAAATTAACAACATACAGTCACCCAAAACAGCTTGGGTAAATTTAATGAAATTTATACCTTGATTCCTGCCTATAGGTATGTGTACTACACCTGCCTTTTTGAGACTCATGGGTCAAAAAATAAAAAAGGGGGATACAGGTATATATTAAACCTTTTTGTCAAATTTTTCAATTTAAATCTTAAAACTAACTATGGGAAAAGAGTTGCATGTTCCCACAGGTCAAAACATCACCAACTTAATGGCTGAGAAAGAAAAGATACAGCTTTGCATTGTGCAGGATGTACCAAGAAATACCAGCAGGAAAGTTGGCCCATCTAAACATTAAAAGGAAGAAAAGCCTCAGACTGCTATAGGCATCAAACATCTCTGTGGATCCTATTTGTAACAACTGTTTATAATGAGTCCTAATGAGCCTTACCTTCTAGGGGCCGCAAAGTCTTAATATGAGAGACCTTCTTACCTCCTTTTCATAGAACAAAGAAAAACATGATGGTAATGAAGTCATTCTCTAACTGTAAATTAGAGCCAAGTGTTATAGAGGTAATCTCTTATAAAACCAGTATAACTGCTTTCTTTAATTAACCAATAGACATAGGACGTGAAAAGGATCATTTTCTATTCAGAGCCAAATATAATACTAAAGTCATTTTAAGCTGTGCAATTAAGCAAAATATATTAATAAAGGAGAGCTCTGATATCAGCAATGGATTATTCTGCCAAGGAGATGTTGGCCAGGGGATCCAAGCCCCCCCCCCAAAAGGTAAAGGCTTCTTGCCTGTAAACTGGGATACCTGCAAGAAGAGAGGCGGTAAGGCCCTGCTGTCGGAGACCTGATGTAAGCATGGGAAAGATGTATTGAGATCACACTTGCAAGTGTACAGTTGGTCTCTGGAATGCCAAAGAGTGTTACCAAAGGCCACTAAACCAATAAAGCAAATATTGGTCTCCTTGAGTCAAGCAAGACTCCTCCATTAGCATCAGCTACACCTCACCTGCCTGGAAATACTGTGCAGCAGTGGCAGCCATATGTCTGTATATCCCAAATCTAATTGGCTATTAGCTCTCTCCTTGGAGGAATAATTCACAGCTGATGGCTGATGCCACAAGCTTACATCCTCTAGTGGTTAGGAGATGTTATAAGCCACAGTAAGACCTTGTCTTTTTTTTTTTTTTTTTTTTTTTTTTTTTTTTTTGGTCTTTTGAGACAGGGTCTCCCTATCCCTCCAGACAAATAATAACACATGAAGAAAATAAATAAAACTGCTCTGACCGCGGCCTTGAAACCACAAGATACTGCCTCTGCCTCCCAAGTGGCTAGGATTACAAGGCGTGTTGTAGGCAAACACACGTCGCGGACCTATGAGCATCGTTTTAGAGGAAAAACTATGAATTCCATGGGGTATCATACCATCCAAACATCTGTGTCTATCCCAAAGTAAAAACCTACCATAATAATTAGTACTGTTTAAATACCTATATATCTAATTGCTTGTGCTTCATTAGTAGGATTGAAAGGTTATTCCTGGACAAACTGTCAACCCATGAAAGGAAACAGCTTGAACTGATCAGAGTCCAAAATGACATCTCCAGAGAAAGTAGACTGTTTTGCTTCTCGCCCACCTGTGCCCCTTTTCTAAGCCTAGGGAACAATCTGCAGAAGAGGGGGCGTGGTAGAATGTAAGGGCTGCGATTGGGGTGAATGGTGAAACTACAGCAATATAGACTGGACTCTTCTTTGATCAATATGATTGTACATACAAGCCCCTCCAGCTGGATGGTGGGAACCTTGGGCTGTGTGGGTTTGGGCACAACTGCTTGCAAATTGGTTTTACATGAAGGATGCTTGTACTCATAACTTATTACTTATTGTTAAAAAATGAAATAAAAAAAAAGGTTATCAAGACAAAAGAAAACAACAACAAAGGGGCAGGAGAGATGGCTCAGCGGTTAAGAGCAATGACTGCCCTTGCAGAGGACCAGGGTTTGATTCCCAGCACCCACAAGGCGGCTAAGAACTGTCTTTAGTGCCAGGCATGGTGGCCCACGCCTTTAATCCCAGCACTCGGGAGGCAGAGGCAGGCAGATCTCTGTGAGTTCAAGGCCAGCCTGGTCTACATAGCAAGCTCCAGTCCAGCTGGGACTAAAGGGAGACTCTGTCTCAACACAACAAACAAAAAAAATACCCCCCCCCCAAAAAATCCACAAAAAACTCAAGCCACAGTTTTAGTTTAATATTGTACCAGGACAGGCAGAAGAGCTCAGGAGGTAAAGACACTTGCTGCAAAGTCTCATGACTGAGTTCCATCTCTGGAACCCACGTGATAGGAAAGAGAACTAACTTGAGCAAGTTGCCTTGTGGTCTCCATACGTACTGTGGATTGTACCCCCCCAATAAAATATAATAAAAAATAAGATTATAGAAAAATTAGGAGCATATGTAGGTACCTGATAGAAACAAACACAAATCTGCACTTGAACAATCAACCTTCAACACAGATCTCCACATACATCCACATGGCAGAGCATATGAAATACCCACTCACCGGCAGGAAAACGAGAGGGATAAGAGCCACATGAGTATATGGATGTTGTCTACACTAAGTATTTTAGTAAGGAAATTAAGTAAGTACCAAGGCGCTTAAAACCAACAAACAGCTAGGCATGGTATTGCATGCCTTTAATCCCAGCACTTGAGAGGAGAGGCAGGCAGATCTCTGAGTTCAAGGCCAGCCTGGTCTACATAATGGGTTCCAGGCCAGCCAAGGTTACATTGTGAGACCCTGTCTCAAACAAGCAAGCAAACAATCAGTAAGCCCATTAGGAGAACTACATAGAACTTTGAAAGTAAAAAAAAATTACAGTGGTGAAAATTAAAGCTATAGGAGGAAATAAGTCAAAGACAAGTGGTTAAACAGTGCATTGAATGGAGTTGCTGTGAACCTGTATTTGGGTATTATGTTTTGTCTTTGATTTCTGAGTTAAAACCCCATTCATCCCATGTCATCCTTTTACAAGTGACAGCATTTAGATTCATTGGGTAAATCTAGTCTTTACCAAGCTCTGCCAGGGACTAGAGATATGCCCAATGTAAACTTTATTTCAATGCCTAGTGTTTCCAGAGGCCTGTCTGGTAGTCTTAATTAAAGATGAGTTTAAAGTTGGTGCTGTGGCTCATGCCTGTCATCCCAGCACTTGAGAGGCCAATGCAAAAGGACCATGTGGAGCACATGCAGCCTGGGCTATAGAGCCTGTCTCAAAAATAACAAGTTTAAAAATCATGTCAGCCCAGTAGAGATTACTTTGTTTATACCATTGGGTATCCACACAGTAAAAACAGAACAAGAATGGTTATCTTGTAATCTATGTCTCATAATTTTACTGTTTTCCGTTATACCACAAAATCTAGAATGTTATTTGCTCTGTGATTTGGTATTTATTTATCTTTTTGAGATAGGGTCTCCCTTTAGTCCCAACTGGTCTTGAACTCTGTAGACCAGGCTGGCCTTGAACTCACAGAGATCCACTTGCCTCTGCCTCCCAAGTTTTGGGATTAAAGGTGTTCTTGTTCTGCAATTTGGAATCTACTAATAAAGAAAGCGATGGAGAGTCCTTGCTAGTATTTTTTTAAAAAATAATTAAAAATTTTTGTATGTGTGTAAATGAGTGCAGTGCCTGCAAAGGCCAGAAGAGGGCATCAGATCCCCCTGAAACTAGAGTTAAAGGTAAACATCGGTGGCTGGGAATTGAACTCAGGTCCTCTGTAAGAGTAGTATGTGCTCTTAGCAGTGGAGCCATCCATCTAGCCCATTTGCTACCATTTTTTTTTTTTTAGTGGAATGGGGGAATAGAGCTAGACAGAAAAGGATGTGTACTCTACTTTCTATAATGGCATCTTCTTCCTTGTGAAAGCTTTTCTGGCTGTGTGTGCTCGTGGATGGTTAAAGGGGACCTGTGGGAAGAAAAGAAATGAGAACCTTAAAGCCTCTGATGAAAAAGCAGCAAAAGATGGGACAATTTGTAGATGAAGACTGTTAGTTTTTTAAAAAAATTTTAAAGTGCCTTCAAAGTGGTGAGGACTGGGGCTGGAGACATGGCCCAGCAGTTAAAAGCATTGGCTGCTCTTGCAGAAGACCCAGTTTGGTTCCCAGCACCTACATGGTGGCTTACAACTGTCTGTACCCCTAGTTCCAGGGGAACTGATGCCCTCTTCTGGGTTTCACAGTCATTATATACAGGTGTCCTTACAAATATGCAGCAAAACACCTATACACATAAAAATGTTTAAATTAACAAAGTGCCGAGGACTTTTAATCAAACCTGAAGACCAAGTAAGGAAAATTACATCACACAGTGTAAGAAGAGGAAATATTGGACCTAGAGTGGGCTCTCAAATGACTTTGTAAACACAACAATGAAAATTATTCATTATCTTATGTGATGCTTTTTGCTGATGTGAAGAGTTTAAGCGAGCATCTTAGGCAATGCCTGATTGTTTTTATGCCTGATTTTTTTTAATTAATTACTATCATCTCTTAATGATGAACACCAAAAATAAGAAAATGTTTAATTTTTTCACCATTTCTACTTACTGCATTTCCTGTATGAATACAGTTTCCAAAATAAATTGTTTTGGTGGGCTGATGGTGGTGATGACACCCCCCGACCCGGCCTATTTTCATTTCGTGACTCCTGGCATCGGGGAGGTTTGAAGGGACCCTGCATGTTTTCCTGAAACTCGTGTGTGCCATTTTCAGTGTCTTCCACAAGGGTTTAGCTTGCTGAGAAACTGACCTTGACATTTTAAATAAAGTGTTTTTTCTCCTTTCATTAAGAAAAGAAAATGTATCTTAGAAAAGTTGGAAAATGCCCGAGGGAAGGAGAGATGCAGATTAAAAGCTTTGTTTCGGGAGCCAGGTGTGGTGGCACATGCCTTTAATCCTAGCACTTGGGAGGCAGAGGCAGGCGGATCTTTGTGAGTTCAAGGCCAGCCTGATCTACAGAGTGAGTTCCAGGACAGCTGGGGCTACAGGGAGACCCTGTCTCGAAAAGACAAAAAATAAATAAATAAATAAATAAATAAATAAATAAATAAATAAATAAATAATAAATAAATAAAAATAATAAAAGCTTTGTTTCTAGAATTGAACTAGGGCCTCATGAACTAGGGCAAATGCTTGCCACTGAACTACAGGCCCAGTCCACAGATTAAGAACAGCTTTCGGGGGTCTGGAGAGATAGCCTAGCGGTTAAGAGCACCGACTGCTCTTGCAGAGGACCCAGGTTCGATCCCCAGCACCCACATGGTGGCTAAGAACCGTCTGTAACTCCAATTCCAGGAGAACTCCAGTTCCAGGGGAATCCGAGACCCTCTTCTGACCTCCCGAGGCATTGCACAACACAGGTGCACAGACCTACATGCAGACAATACATTCATACACATACAAAAATAAAGTTTTAAAAAAAATTAGTATCCTGAAAAAAAAAAAAAGAACAGCTTGCGGGGCTGGAGAGATGGCTCAGTGGTTAAGAGCACCGATTGCTCTTGCAGAGGACCCGGGTTCGATTCCCAGCACCCACATGGCGGCTAAGAACCGTCCAAGTGAATCCAATGCCCTCTTCTGACTTCCAAGGCATTGCACAACACGGGTGCACAAACTTACATGCAGACAGTACACTCATACACGTAAACAATAATTAGTTAATTAAAAAAATCTTAAAAAAAAAAAAGAACAGCTTGCTTCCTAATTTATTAGAAATTAACCTTTCTGGATGAAGTTCAGTGAGGCTAAATTCAGTCTACACACACACACACACACACACACATGTACACAAAGTAAAAAGAGGAGGTAGCAACTGGAAAGATGGGTCAGTAATTAAGAGCACTTGTGTGCAGGGCATGGTGGCACACACCTTTAATCCCAGCACTTGGGAGGCAGAGGCAAGTGGATCTCTGTGAGTTCAAGGCCAACCTGGTCTACATAGCAAGAACAAGTTCCAGGACAGCTGGGGCTACAAGGAGACCCTGTCTCAAAAAAATAAAAATAAATAAAAATAAAAATAAAGAGCACATGCTACTTTTGCAAAGGACAACATCT
Organism: Rhizomys pruinosus; assembly: GCA_009823505.1. NCBI lineage: Eukaryota > Metazoa > Chordata > Mammalia > Rodentia > Spalacidae > Rhizomys > Rhizomys pruinosus. The sequence continues at coordinate 855,178 of VZQC01014672.1, forward strand.
TGGTCCCAGGGCCCTCTTCTGACCTCCACAAGCACCTACATGCCCATGGTACACATACATAGAAAAGATCAGACAGACAGATAGACTCATACACACACACACACACACACACACACACACACATTCACACTAACAATCTCCTTAAAAAGAAGAAAAAATAACCTTGAAAGTTTCAATATTCTTTTTTTTAACTTTTTTTAAATTTATTCTTGTATGTGTATGAATGTACTATCTGCATGTAGGTTTGTGCACCCGTGTTGTGCAATGCCGCGGAGGTCAGAAGAGGGTGTCTGATTCCCCTGGAACTGGAGTTCTCCTGGAATTGGAGTTATAGACGGTTCTCAGCTGCCATGTGGGTGCTGGGGATCAAACCCGGGTCCTCTGCAAGAGCAGTCGGCGCTCTTAACCGCTAGGCCATCTCTCCAGCCCGAAAGTTTTAATATTCTAATGATAGTTTGTGGAGTACAGAGAAACACAAGAAAGGTCCTCAGGGCTGGAGAGATGGCTCCGAAGTTAAGGGTACTTGCTGCTTTTGCAGAGGATCTGAGTTCAGTCCCCATCACCACATCAGGTGGCTCACAACCACTCTAGCTCCAGGGGATCTGGCACCCTCTTTTGGACTCCCTGGGTACTACACACACACACACACACACACACACACACACACACACACACAGAAAAAGAGAGAGAGAGAGATGCACACACATACCCATAAATAATAAAATATTTTTTAATTTTTATTGTTTTATAAAATCTTTTTTTAAAGGCAAAAGATTTTCTTTGAAGGTAGGTTTGAAATTAGAAGAGGCTGGTCTTTACTGTGTACAAGCTGAAGATTTTCCTGTTAGTCACTCTAACACATCATTCTCTTGTTCCTGTTCCTGCTGCTGCTCCAAGCTGAGGGACTGTGTTTGTTTTTGCCGAGGACTATAGATATTCCAAGTTGCTTATAACCAACGTCTTTAGTGAAGTCCGACCTTTAGTCTACTAAGATGTTCATCCTGAAGCTTCTTCAGTGGAAACAGATACTTGTTACCCATATTCTTTGGACTGTTTTGTATTCTCAGAAAGTCTACTTTGGGGGGGCAAGAGAGATGGTTCAGTGATTAAGAGCACTGGTTGCTCTTGCAGAGAATCTGGGTTTGATTCCCACATGATGGCCAGCAGCCGTCCATGACTTCACTCCAGTTCCAGGACATCTGACCCTCTCTTCTGGCCTCTGGAGGCCTGGCACACACAGGTGCATGCAGGCAAAATACTCCTACACATAAAACTTTTTAAAAATTCTACTCTTGCTGGGTGTGGTGGTGCACGCCCTTAATCCTAGCACTTGAGAGGTACAGGTAGGTGGATCTCTTTGAGTTCAAGGACTGCCTGGTCTACATAGTGAGCTCCAGGCCAGCTGGAACTAAAGGGAGACCCTGTCTCAAAAAGACCAAAAAAATAAAAAAAATAAAAAATAAAAATTCTACTCTTGATTTTTTTAATATAAGCAAATCATTTTAAAACTGCTGAAACCTTTTTGTTGTTCTTTTTCTGAAGATCTATAATTAGTTTTCCATTTTACATGGCGAGTGTGTTCTAGAGGCAGCTCAAAAAATAACTTTTGTTGAATGTTAGTTATTTTCTTTAAAATCCCATGATAACTGATAAGTGGTAGAGTTTGGGCTGGAGTGATGGCCTAGCGGTTAAAAGCACCGACCGCTCTTGCAGAGGACCCCGGTTCGATCCCCAGCACCCACATGGCGGCCGAGAGCCGTCTGAAACTCCAATTCCAGGAGAACTCCAGTTCCAGGGGAGTCCGACGCCCTCTTCTGACCTCCGCGGCATTGCACGACACGGGTGCACAGACTTGCATGCAGACAATACATTCATACACATACGGAAATAAATAAAAAAA
>VZQC01014672.1:858580-910139 GCA_009823505.1 Rhizomys pruinosus
TTCTTTTTTCCTTTTTTTTTTTTTTTTCCCCCGGTCTTTTTGAGACAGGGTTTCCCTGTAGCCCCAGCTGGCCTGGAACTTGCTATGTAGACCAGGCTGGCCTTGAACTCTGAGAGATCCACCTGCCTCTGCCTCCCTTTAGTCCCAGCTGGCCTGGAGCTTGCTCTGTATACCAGGCTGGCCTTGAACTCACAGAGCTCCACCTGCCTCTGCCTTCCAAGTGCTGGGATTAAAGGCATGTGGCACGACGCCTGGCTGATTGATTTCTTAAACTTGCAATTGTCCTGCCTCCTCCTCCCACATGCTGAGACTGTGTGCATGTATTACCACCAGTTGCAAATGGAGTTTGCAAATGGAGAAAGCCAATCCAAAGGTCTTAAAACAGACTAAGCATACCAGACTAGCTAGAAAAAGTCTTGAGTCAGGTGTGGGGGTGCATGCCTTTTAATCTCAGCAGTTGGGAGGCAGAGGCTGGTTGCTACAGTGCATTTTAAGCAACACTAAAAAGATAAGATAAATGACAAAAAGAAATATAAAATAAAAATTGAGCCAGGCTTGGTGGCGCATGCCTTTAATCCTAGCACTTGGGAGGCAGAGGCAGGCAAATCTCTGTGAGTTCAAAGCCAGCCTGGTCTATATAGCGAGCTCCAGGCCAGCTGGGACTAAACGGAGACCCTGTCTCAAAAAGATCAAAAAACATATAAATATATAAATAAAATAAAAATTAAAAGCCAGGCATAATAGTGCCTGTGTGTATTCCCAGCACTAAAGAGACCAGGAAAGTGAGACTCCAGCATCAAGGCCAGGCTGGGATACACAGCAAGACCCTGTCTCAAAAAATCTTTTTTTAATTTGAAAAATGTACATGAGCCGGGTGTGGTGGTGCACACCTTTAATCTCAGCACTTGGGAAGCAGAGGCAGGTAGATCTCTGTGAGTTCAAGGCCAGCCTGGTCTACATAGTGAGTTCCAGGACAGCTGGGGCTACAGGGAGACCCTGTCTCAAAAAGACCAAAAAAATTTTTACATGAAATAATTTTGTGCAAACAACAAAGAAAAAGTTCTTTCAATATGAAATTATACATAAATCTCTTAGAAATTAAGTAAAATTTAGTAGATTAAGGCAGAGAATGTGATATGTGATAATTTCATTAAATAAAATATACAATAAACATGAACTTCATGAAAAAAATTGTAAAATTTTATTTATTTATTTATGTGTATGAGTGTTTCACCTGCATGTATGTAGGCCACATGCATGCAGTGCCCACAGAATCCAGAAGGGGGAATTAAGTCCCCTAGAGCTGTTACAGATGGCTGTTAGCTGCCATGTAGGTGCTGGGAACCAAGCCCAAGCCCTCTGCAACAGAGCCCAGTCCTCTTAACCACTGAGCAATCTCTCAGCCACTCCCTGCCGAAGTTTTTAATGTATTAATTTCATTTTTCTCCAATGAGATTAACAAAGACAATGGTGTGGTTACATTATTTTTAAAAGCATAAGGAAACTAGTCTTCCTTTAAAAACTTATTCAGCTGAGCATGGTAGTACATGCCTTTAATCCCAGCATTCGGGAAGCAGAGGCAGGCCAATCTCTGTGAGTTCAAGGCCAGCCTGGTCTATAGAGCGAATCCAGAGCCAGCCAGGACTGGAAGACTCTGTCTCAAAAAAAAGACCAAAAAAAAGTTGTTCAGAATACAAAACAATTACAGCTACATGATATTTACTAAAATCACAAAGGCCTTTGGCTCACACATCTACTCAGAATTGTCCTTCTTCTCCGCCTGTCTGTGTGTGTAATGACCCACTTGCAAAATCAGTACCTTGCATAAGGGCTTGATCATAGGTATTATTCACTTTAGATATAGGTAAAAGGCACTGCATTGGTACAGGATTGATGAAAGGCTCTGTGGTAGAGTAAAAATAACATTTGCACAAAGCTGGTGTATGCCTCATTATCTGTGTGAATTTAAGAAAGTGCTATCTCACAGTCTTGATATATCAGCTATAACACTGGGATTTATTGGGAGATACCATCTTCTACATCTACTGTGGACACTGAGGAAGGACCACCCATATCTTTGCTGAGTATGCAAAACTGCAAGGCTCCCCTGGAGATACCATGCCCCTCCTCACCCTTGGGAAAGTAGACTAGTTAATTCTTGCACTAGAAGGTGCGGAGCCCTCAGCCTTGGATTCCTCAATCACACCCTAAGTTACAGGTTGTTATAAAGATTAGAGACAATGTTTTATAGACCCCACTATGACTATGTAATAGGCTTAAGTGATATACTGTTTTTAAAACACCAAGCTGGGGATGTAGCTCAATTGGTGGAGTGCTTGCCTAGCATGCATGAAGCCCTGGGTTTAATTCCCAGTGCTACATAGATCAGGTATAGTAGTGCCTGCCCATAATCCCAGCACTGGAGAGATGAAACAGGAGAACAAAAAGTTCCTAGTAACTGCATAGCAAATTTAAGGCCAGGCTGGGATTACAAACAAACAAAACACTGAAAACTGTAGGGACAGAGGATGAGGCTCAGTGGTAGAGCATGTGTCTGGTACACCCAAGGCCCTGGGTTTGATCTTCAGTTCCAAATAAAAAAAAAACAAAAAGCTTTATCAACTTTGTTCTCCAAGTCAGATGACCTTATATATCAATATCAATGACTGCCTAGTTTATAAAATCTTATCTGTCACACATAAAAAACTACCTGTGGATATTTATAAACTGGTTCACAATCCATTAGTTGTAAATGCAACTTGATAGGGTTTAACAGCATCCTTTTACACAACCAAAAAGATAGAGTATGACACACATTCTTGTGAAACTGTTTCAATTTGTCTTAGAACAGATGATTATGTATGTTCGAGGTTGCAATATAAAATCTGTGAGTTCTATAAAAACAAATCAAAAACTATTTTTCTCAGCCCCAAGTTATTACATTGCTTGACTTGAATTAGATTTTATGGCCTTGCATGTAACCAAATAATGCTTTGATGGAACCAAAAGTGGCCGAATCAGTGAGAATGAATTCTGGCAAATCTGCCAGTCAGCATCCAGAGAGCCCTACTTCCCCCGCAGCAATCCGTTTAGCAGGATGAAAGTCCTGGAGAGTTCAAGCTGAGATTAAGGCAAACAAACAAACAAACAAACAAAAATTAGTTTTCATTGTCAGCAAATGGATCCTGTGAAATTTTGTTTTCAAAAGGGAGCAAAATCATGTCTTTGGGGGAGGCCCTCCATCTCCTTCGTATGCTGCAGAACTGGTTGTATGCTGCTCCGCACCCGAGCTTAGTAATGCTGCCACATCACGCTTTCCGGCAGGACACCTAATTTACTACTGTCTTGAGTCGGTGATTAAAAACAGAAATATACTCAGTGTCTCCACCCACATTGTGATTCTTTAAGCACAAGAGAACGTCATTCAGAAACAACTCATTATCAGCTTAAAATTTTCCTCATGTTTCTCAACTGTACCTCAGGTGGTTGTCCTTTTCCACGTGCAATGATATTTTTATTATTATTACAAGAACTACTAAGCAACAAGATTTCCATTAGGTCTGTCAAGCATCTCCATTGAGTCAGTGCATCCAGATCTGAATGCAAAGAAAGCGTTTGAATCTCCATCCAAATCTCTGTGGACTCTTCTCCCTTTTCCACAGGCTGTGGGCACTAAGACAACTTCCCTAGCTCTTCTCTTAATGCCTCCTTGCTGGGAGTTATGATTTGTTTGTTTTAAAAATTTCTATTGATTGACTCAACAGACTGGCTTTTTTTGTGGGTTTACAGTTTACATACAGAATAGGAAATCTATGGACACGTAAATAAAAGATGTTGGTGAATACCATTTATTTGAAACTTAGAGCCCTATCCTGCACTGCCTAAGTAAAACTGCAAAGAAGGAGAACAGTCTCTGGTGTCTCTCTCTCCTGTTCCACAAACTCCCAGAGCCCAGATGTTCTTGTAAACCCTAAAGCTCCTACTCCACATCCTCATCCTCATCTTCATCCTGCCCCTCTCAACCATATCCCACACTCTCTTACCCCTTTCCCTATAGAAACTTATTGCCTCTGATTAAGTGCCATTATAGTTGTTAAGGAAATCCAATGCTTAAAGTAACTCATCTTTATGTCACCACAGCTCCCATCCTGTGCCCACATCCACAGCCAACATCCATAGCATGGAATGAAATGCTTCCCGTCAGCACTACAGTGTAGAGCCTCTTATGCTCTCAGAGTTCTGCAGTTCACCCTTCTTCATTTCACCAAGTTTCTGTTTACTGGCTCATTCCTTTCAGCTGCAATGTGCACTATGTCTTTCAGAGAACAGAAGTGAATGTCCTGCTTCAGTCTCCTCCCCTTCTCCAGCTTCTCCTCCTCTTTCTGCTCACCTGTCCAGCCAAGTCCCCCCACCTCATTACTGACCCTTATGGAGTGTCAGTGAGGGCCAGGACACTGGTGTATGTACTCAGCAACCCTTGATTTGCCTTTACTCCAATCCCTCCACTCAGATTGCCTCTGACTGGCTCTGGCTGGTGTGTCTTTCCAAGTAACCGGCTGTGGACATCTGGGAGCCCCTGACACCTGCCATTGCGTTCACTGGTGCTCACTATATTGTGCTGCCAAGCAAGTTCCTTTCCTGACTTCCTTACCTCGCAGAGTGGACCTGACCCACTTGAAGACTCTGCTGAGCTAGAATGCTGGTATCCTGTTCTCCTACTTTCTGGATGTCCACTGATGTCATAGCCTCTCAACAACCCATGGAATATCCAAGTCAGGTCTTGCTACTGTAGGGTAAGTTCACTTTTGTTTTACATTCCTTTGAGCATCCCTACAGCTTGACATCAGTAGTCAGAACAGATGGCTTTGATTTTGGTAAATGTTTCTGCTGTCAGCTTTTAGAAGGCGGGCATCACAATAGCATGGGTGGGGACTGAGCTAGAAAAATCTTCAGGGTTACCAAAGCAGTCCATTCTCCCCCCTAACTCTAGACACAAATTTTCCATCCTTGTCCCATCCTTAGCCTGGCATCACCATTCAGTTCCAACATTTCTTCATCTATTTCCCCAAATGTGGTTCAAGATTACTGCCCTTCTAGAAGCTTCGACTCCTTAATATATAAACACAAACATGGTAAATATAGCATCTGTGGTAGTTTGAATGAAAATGTCCCCCAAAGGCTTCAACTATTCAGACATTTTGTCCCCTAGTTGGTGGTGCTGTTTTGGGAGATCTTAGAAGGTGTGGCCATGCTGGAGGGAGTACTCACTGGGGCGGGCTTAGAGAGTTTGACAATCCTTACTAGTCTCCAGTGTCTCTCTCTCTCAGCTTCCTGTGCTCATTGGAAGATATGAACCTCAGCTTTCTGCTCCAGCCCCAGCCACCATGCCTCCTGCCACAATGGACTCTAATTCCCTGGAACCATCAATTGTAAGTTCAAATAAACTCTTCCTTTTATAAGTTCCCTTGGTCATGGTGGTTTTATCACAGCAACAGAAAAGTGACTAATACAGTGTCCTATTCTTCCAAGCTACTATAACCCTAAAACATAAATGTGACATTTCAAACAAACAGACCTGCAGCAAGGCAGCCCTCCTGGTTATAATGGGATTTGGTCTGCACACCCTAAGAGCCAGCAGTGTACAATGCTGGACTCCGAGAGGATGTTTCTCTTTTTTGGCTTAAATCCTAGAATCTGTAAGGTTTGAACTTGCTACTGTTACCATGTGGTCAAAGGGGAATCACAATGGCAGGAACTCCGTGCAGTCACATGGCAGGCAGTCACCAAAGTGACATAGGTTGGAATTAGGAAGAACAGCACCGTAAAGCACTAAGGAATAACAGCTTTCTACTCAGCCTCTGCATCAGTGACGATTGGGGGGGGGCAGGGAATGATAGAGTTCAAAGTTAGCAACTGTTATCTGACTCCAGCTCAGTGTTGCCATGGGAGGAGGAAGGAGCTGTCATAGATCTTTTAAAAAGAAGCCCAAAATCTGTCTTTTTATGTAGGCTTTCCTAAATTTTCATTTAAGTATGTTGGCTCCTTAAAATATTTTTTAAAAGAGTATGAACGAAATATAGCCATAGCTAGCTTTAGCCCTTGGGCCATGAGTCTTGCACAAAGGGCTTCGTGTGGGGGTAAAAACCATGGTACAATGAATCCCCAGCTTGTATCTAGGCTTGAGACCTTTCACACAGAACTGTTCCCTGGTTATCAGCCAAAAGGAGAGGTTTCCTCAGCTCAAATTTCCACAGCTGTTACCCTACTTACTGAAAATATAAAGCCCGTAATGGTGAAACTTCTGAGGGGTTTGCCAGGACTCCAGACTAACAGAATGGGAAAGCTTGCAAGTTGGTAGTTGTTCTAGTTTGCTTCTCCATTGCTGTGACAAAACACTCTGACCAATACCAACTTGGGGAGGAGAGGGTTTATTTGCCTTAGGTCTCCCCAGGTCACACTTCATCACTGAGCCCAACATAGGAACTCAGGCCAGAAACATGGAGGCAGGAGTTGAAGCAGAGGCCATAGAAGAATGCTGCTTACTGGCTTGCTCCCCTGGTCCATGCCCAGCCTGGTTTCTTATATTGTACACATCAACCTTCCCAGGGGTTGCACCACCCACACCACTCAACAGTCAAGACAATACTCCACAGACATGGCCACAGGCCAGTCCAATAAAGGGAATTCCCCACCGAAGCTCCCCCAACCCAGGTGTGTCAAGTTGACACTAAAGCTGTCCGGCACAGTGGCCCTACATGCAGACAGCCTCTCTTCATGGTGTTCATTTTTGTTGGATCCAAACATAGCTTTGTTTGTGTCTCTGCAAGCTTTTGTGGAAAAGGCAACTCGAAATATATAATGAAAACATGGCAAATTTTATTAAAGCCAAAAGAGGGTTTATGAGATACATTGGCAGGAAGAACACTTTTTTTTAAATTTATTTATTTGTATTTTATGAGTGTTTTCCCTGCATGCACCTCCCAGGTGAGGAGACAGTATCAGATCCCCTGGAATTGGAGTTATGGATGGTTGTTAGCCACAATGTGAGTGTTAGGAACCAAACCAGTTCCTCTATGAGAGCAGCCCATGCTCTTAACCACTGAGCCATCTCTCCAGCCCCAGGAAGAACACATTCTTGCCTGGTGATAACCAGACAATGAAGAGAGTACATTCATTCCAAGAAGCAGGAATCATGTGCCATTCACTAGTCTGCATTGGTGACCCATGCTCTGGGAAGGAAGTCTCTTTGGTTGCTCTATGGGACTGGGGGGCGTGGGGGTGCTAAGAGGGAGAAGGATGCACAGAGCTCATCCACTGGTAAATATGCCTGATGATGTTTTAAAAACATTTTATTTTTAGTTATGTGTATGCATGCATGTCTTTGTGTATATATGTGCACATGGGTGGAGGTGCTATCAGCAGATCCCCTGCAGCTGCAGTTACAGGTGGCTGTATGCTGGAAAATGAACTCGGGTCCTCTTCGAGAGCAGTATATGCTCTTAACTGCTGAGCTACCTCTCCAAACCTCACACCTGCTATTTTTTTTAATTGTTTGAGGGGCTGGAGAGATGGCTCAGTGGTTAAGAGCCCTGACTGCTCTTGCAGAGGATCCAGGTTCGATTCCCAGCACCCACATGGTGGCTAAGAACCGTCTTTAAGCCAGGCATGGTGGTGCACGTCTTTAATCCTAGCACTCGGAAGGCAGAGGCAGGTGGATCTTTGTGAGTTCAAGGCCATCCTGGTCTACATAGTGAGTTCCAGGCCAGCTGAGGCTACAGGGAGACCCTGTCTCAAAAAAAAAAACAAAACCAAAAACAAATCGTTTGAGAACTTCGTATGTGCACGTATGTGTTTTGATCAATTCCACCCCTCGCTTGCTTCCCTTTAATTTCTTCCCTTCCTTCCCACCACTACTCCCTCACAACTTCATGTGCTTTTTAAAAACAAATCTGCTCAGTCTACCTAGTGCTGCCAGTGTGCATGGATGTAGGGCATCTCCCGGAACACTGGCAGCCTCACAGGGGTCACATTCCTGAGGAAACTGATTTTCCCAGCAGTCATCAGTTAGTCCCTCACCTGGGGGTGGGACTTTGTGACACTTACTGTTTTGATTATGATGCCTAGTTATTAACACTAGTGGTTGGCCCAAAGAGCATAATAGTTTTAAGTTTGTTCTCTCTCTCTCTCTCTCTCTCTCTCTCTCTCTCTCTCTCTCTCTCTCTCCTCTCGTGTGTGTTCAGTATGAAAAAGCATAAGGGGCCAGACAGATGGCTGAGAGGGTAAAGGTGCTGCTACCAAATGGAAGGTCTGAGGTCAATCCCCAGAGTCCACATGGTAGAAGGAGAAAATTGGTTCTCAAGAAAGTTGTCCTCTGGCCTCCACATGCATCCTGTGGCACACACACACACACACACACACACACACACACACACTCAGTCAATCAATTAATCCATGTGATCTTTCGAAGTTTAAAAAAATCAGAGATTCAGACAATTATATATAGAAGCAGACAGATGATCTCTGAGCTCAAGGCCAGCCTCGTCTACATAGCAAGTTTCAAACCAGCTGAGGCTACAGGAAGATTCTGTCTCAAAAAACAAAACAAAACAAAACAAAACAAAACAAAACAAAACAAATGAAGCACCATGTATATACTGGGAACAGCAGACTAGCAGCATCGCCATGGGAGATACACTGCACCATGGACCTACCCAAATAGGCTGACACAGGGAAAGTTAAAGAAGACTAAATGAAGCTGCTGCTTCTTCATTTACTTTGAAATTCAAATCTTTGTCAATGAGATGAGTAGCCTTAGGGGTGCCAGACCGGTGCTGAGTGGACATCCTTCCACAAGGATTTCTGGGGCAAGGTCGCAATAGTGCCTGTGCAAGCCTGAGGTTCTGGCAGGCTCTTGGAGAAGCGTAATTGTGCAATCGTGTATAAGAGCTCTTTCTTCATTAATTCCCAGCTTTATCTGCTTTTGGGGGGTTAAGTTTGACACAATTCCATTTTGATTTAGACAATGTTTGCTTTTTTTTAAACAATACATACACTGATGATCATATAGCCTTGCTCTTAACTGCAGAGCCATCTCTTCAGCCCCCCAGTGTGTATTTCTTAAAAAGAAGGGCATTTTCTTATGCAACCATAAGATAGTGATAAAAATCAAGGAATGAACATTGATAAAAGACCTTTTCTGATTTGCCCCCCTTCCCAAATGCCCTTTATCAACACTGGGCTTGTGGCATGTGCCTTTAATCCCAGCCCTCCAGGCAGAGGCAGGCAGATCTCTGTGAGATTGGGGTCAACCAGGTCCACATAGCGACTTCCAGGTGGGCTGGGACTAAGGAGACCCTGTCAACACACACACACACACACACACACACACACACACACACAGAGAGAGAGAGAGAGAGAGAGAAAATGCCCTTGATGATAAAAAGAAAATTTCTGCTCAAGGGTCCTCTCTAGAATCATACACATACTTCACTATGTCTATATATGCTAATGTCTCTCTGATCTTTAATCTGGAATACTTCCTAGTCTTTGTCTTATGAAACCATGTCATTTTTTACTAGTATAAACCAGATATTTCTAAAACATGCCCCAATTTGAGTTCATCCAAACATTTCTTCACAATTAAATGCAACTTCTGTTTGTATCATGGGCAGGAAGGAATGTCCCAGTGTTTCCCATTGTGGAATGACTTTTCTGGACAAATAGAATATTCCTTAGCCCTGCAACCCAACTTACTCTTATGTTATAACATCATTTAACACTATCTCAGCTTGTTTACAATGTAAAGAAGATTAGCAGGCTTTGGGATCCTCTTGTAACTGAAGCATATAGCATTTTGCTGGGGGAGGGGGGCTTGTTAAGTAGACTAGGCTGGCCTCAATCTCATAGCCGTTCCCCTGACTCTGCCTCCCAAGTGCTGGGATTAAAGGTATGGACCACCACACCCAACCTAAGCATGTAGCCTTAATCCCTCATGATCCTTCCTTGCCCCTGACCCTGAATAATGTTCGAGAGCACGTATGTGTGTGTGTGTGTGTGTGTGTGTGTGTGTTGAAGTATGAAGCCCTGAAAGCCAATAATATTGTCAAAAGCAACAAATTATTGCATCTGTGTTGCAAACAACAGGTAGAATTATATTGACCATATCTGTTAGTGGATCTGTATGTCTATTGCATAGGGACTGTCCTCCAACAGACAGACCGTGGACAGATGGTTGCACCTGCTTGCCTAGGATTATCACAGCGAGAGAGGAGGGGCAGAGAGAGTCAGCCAGGCCACCGGACATGCACTAGTTGTGCAAGGGGTAGGGACTCAGTATACAAACTGAGGAAGCTGAGGGAAGGTTCTCCTGGCATTTTGTGTGGTTGTGGGGAAGTCACCATTCAAGCTTGGACAGAGGCTTTCCAGCGCAGCCCTGAGTGGGTAGCACCCACATTCCTGTAAGTGAGCCCTCACCCGTTGCTCTGAACTAAACCCAGTAAACTCACTGGTTTCCCAGAGTGTAGCTTGGTGAAATTGTACCTCATTTTGTCAAAGGGACCAAAGGCTGAGGGGCAGATGTTGTTTATGCCTCCCAGAAGGAATTTTAGCTACAGTGTTCTGAATCAGTAGGGGGTCAGAAAGGGGGGGAAATCCTCTGATAAAACAAGTTTCTCCTGGGCTGGAGAGATGGCTCAGCAGTTAAGAGCAAGTTTTATTTATTTATTTATTTATTTATTTGAATGTACTGTCTGCATGTAGGTCTATGCACCCGTGTCATGCAATGCTGCAGAGGTCAGAAGAAGGTGTCTGATTCCCCTGGAACTGGAGTTCTCCTGGAATTGGAGTTACAGATGGTTCTCAGCCGCCATGTGGGTGCTGGGGATCGAACCCGGGTCCTCTGCAAGAGCAGTCGGTGCTTTTAACCACTAGGCCATCTCTCCAGCCCTGGCCATTCTTAGTTTTAACATGTCCTAAGTGTCAAGCTGTCTTCATTCAGGCATCACCTTAATGTGGTCTTGCTCCACTACATCCATCAGAGGACACATAATACCGACTTTCCCACCACTGGTGATGTTAACATCGAACACTTGGTTAAGTGTCTGCCAGGATTCTCTGCTGTGAAGTTGCCATGTTTCTAGCTTTAAAAATTTAAATACAGCCAGTGTGGTGGCTCATGCCTTTAATCCTAGCACTTGGGAGGCAGAAGCAGGCAGATCTTTGTGAGTTCAAGGCCAGCCTGGTCTACAGAGCGAGTTCCAGGCCAGCTGGGACTACATGGAGGCCCTGTCTGGAAAAGACCAAAAATAAATAAATAAATAAATAAATAAATAAATAAATAAAAATTTAAATACAAGGAAATATTTTTAAAACATTTATTTCTTTTATGTGTATTTGTCCTGCTTGTGCACCTGTGTCATGCAATGGCTGTGGAGGCCAGAAGAGGGAGTGGACCCCCTGGAACTAGAGTTATGAATGGTTGTTAACCTTGTGGGTGCTAGCCAAACCTGGAAGACCAGCCAGTGCTTTTACCTACTGAGCCATCTCTCCAGCCCCAAGAAAATACTTCTTTATCATACAAATACCATTTGTTTTGTGTTTTTCTCAATAGTTTCTATTGCCGATTCTTACTTAAAACATCAATAATGGTGGCAGACAAATAGTGCTGTTCCTGTCTGTCACTCTTCCTGAATTCATTTGCTGTCATTCTATGATTAGGAAGGACTTTCCAGTCTCTTCATGTTTATTTTCATTGCTATAGACTCGGTTCTCCTCTGGATTCATTCATTACCCGCTTACTGCCATTTATTTTGCTGCTTGATTTCTCCTAGATGTGGTCAGAGACCGGCCAATCCTTTGATAGGTCTCATACATGAGTAATTCTTCACTCTCTGGCCCAGAAATATTCATAAGGTTATTTCTCAATCATTTCATGGGCAAAAATCCTAAAATGTAACTCAACAAAAGCAGTTCTGAAGGGAGCAGAGACTCTATAATTCAGAAATGCTGATGGTGGTGAGTTTTAACCAGCCCGAGGCTAAAACTCTTAGATCATGGGAATGGGTACCCATCTACCAAGCTGCTGTAATATTGCTTTTTTTTTTTTTTACGAGACAGGGTCTCCCTATAGCCTCAGCTTTCCTGGAACTCACTCTGTAGACCAGGCTGGCCTTGAACTCACAAAGATCCGCCTGCCTCTGCCTCCCAAGTGCTAGGACTAAAGGCATGCGCCACCACGCCCAGCTAATATTGCTTCTTTTAAAGAAGCTTCTGATGCGACTTGGAAGTCAGCCAATTCAAGACTTTGTTTCCTGCCCAAGATCAGCAGCACTGTATAATAGGACATTTCTCCAGGATAGAAGTAGATTACAGTTCTGTTATCCAGTAAGGCAGCCACTAGCCGAATGTGGCAGCCAAGTGCAGAAATACAGCTAGTGTGACTAATAAACTTAATTGCTAGTTTATACAACTTAGTTGCAGGGACTGGGGCATAGGTCAGCGGAAGGGTGTTTCTCTAAGTTCCCTCTCCCAATAAAACCTAGTTAATTTTAGTCAGGTTTGTGAGGGCACATGCCTTTAATCCCAGCACTCAGAAGGCAGAGGCAGGCAAAGCTCAGTGAGACTAAGGCCAGCCTCGATTACATAGTGAATTCTAGGGCAGCTGGGGCTACAGAGAGACCCTGACTCAAAAACAAAACAAAACAAAACAAAACAAAACAAAACAGCACTTGGAGAGGTGGTTCAGCAGTTAAGAGCTGCTTTTTAGAGGACTTGGGTTCAGTTCCCAGCATCCTCACGGCAGCTAACAACTGTGCTTAACTCTAGTTCTAGAGAATCTAACACTCTCTTCTGGTCCCTGTGGGCATTATGCTACAATATTGTATTTACACATAGGCAGGCAAAGCACTCATAAACACAAGAAAAAAAAAGTAATAAAATTTAAATTAACTAGTTTTTTAAGAGGGTAATTTTTATTTTTAATTTTTATTTTATGTGTATGAGTGCTTTGCCTGCATGTATATAAGTGTACCCATACATGAGATGCCCACAGAGGCCAGAAGAGAGTCAGGTCCCTGGAATTGGAGCTGTGGATGTTAGCTGCCATGTGGGTGCTGGGAACCAAACCTGGGTCCTCTGCAATAGCAGTCAGTGCTCTTAACTGCTGAGCCATTTCTCCGGCCCCCAAACCTGGATAATTTTAATTTTAATGTATATAATCACATTGAACATATAGGGCTAGAAAGTGAGGATTTTTATCTATAATTGACAGAGGATAGTTTAAAATATACTACATGTAGATAAATTAATAAAAGTAAGTGATTAGAGTTCAAGGCCAGCCTGGTCTACAGAGTCAGTTCCAGGACAGCTGGGGCTACAGGGATACCCTGTCTCGAAAAGACCAAAAAAAAAAAAAGTAAGTAATTAAACAAAGAATTTTGTGGCTGTGATATATAGCCATGACCACTAATGTGGAGGGATTTGGAATCACCTAGCACATAAAACTCTAAATAGGTCCATCAGGCCATTTCCAGAAACTTTTAGTTGAGGAGGAAAAAAATCTACCCCAAATGCGAGCAGCATCATTCTCTGGGCAGATGTCCCAGACTGACTGAAAAAGAAAGATGTGAGGGCTAGCCAAATGGCTCAGTGGGCAGAGACACCTGCTGACATGCCTGATGAGCCCTGCCACTTGTCCTTTGACCTCTGCATGTTCACTTGGTACCCCCCACACACAAATAAATGTATCTTTTTTATAAATGTATCTTTAAAAAATTACTTTAAAGAGAAAGTAAACCGAGCACCAGCTTCCATCTCTCTCTGCCTCATGGTTATTGATCCAATGTGACCAGCCGCCTCACCTCCCTGGGAACAAGCTTTCCTGTCCCTGATGGACTGTGTCCCCATTGAATCAGTGAGCCAAAAGAAACTTTCCCTCGCATAAGTTATCTTTGCCAGGTATTTAAACAGTAGATTGCAGTATCACTACACTGCGTTGAGCTATTTCTAGTTCCTGACAATAGCATCACGACTTCAGTGTATGGGTATCTATCTATTCCTGTGTCCTCTTTGCTCTTTATTTTCAGTGCTGAGGGTCGTACCCAGGGCATCAAGCATGCATCCTGACTAAGCAAGTGCTTCACCATTCAACTACAGCCTCAGCCCAATCCCTATGCTCTTTCTTTCAGGGATTGTCCATGCAAATAACAGAAAAGCTGCTTTACATTAGGTACATCTGAAGGTGATTACTGGCATTTGACTTAAGATATACTTTATGAGTTTTATATATACTTTGAAGAAACACAAACAGGCTTGTCTGATTCTGCAGATTAGCAAACATCTAATGAGCCTGAACTTCTGCCTCCTGACACTCAACAGAAGGAGCTACACTTGGATTCAATGGTCTACAAGGTTGACAGATGCTGGTAACAGGTGCTCCAGACAGTCAACTCCCTGAGCAGGTGCCACCTGCCCTCAGCCTACTGGATGTCTGGGCTGGCATTCTGTCACTGTTGGCAAGTCCACTCCCAGGCTTGCTGTATAAAGAGAAGAAATAACTGAGTTGGGCGAGAGAATCCAATCCTCCTGGAGTCCCAAGCCACACTCATCCAATCTGCAGGACCCAAATGCCCCTCCAGGGTGCTAAGAGACAGAAGTCACACGGGCAGCACCTCTGCTCGAAAATTCCAGCATGACATGTGCTTTAAGCATGAAATCAACCTATATTTTCCTCCAGATATCTGACATCAAAGAAAATCATCAGAGAAGATGCAATATACAACCACAGAGGAAAGAAAGCAAAATTGTAATCACTCTAAAATCATGCACTCAATGTTTTCTAATACATGCAAATCCATTTTCTAATAAGATTTGTATGGAAATTTAAAAGTCAGAGAAAAGCTGATTCATTTCGAGTTAACCAGTGCTGGGGAAAAAAAATTTAAGTCAAATGTTTGGGATTTCCTGGCAAAGAAAATCACTGTTTCAAACCAGATCGTTATTCTGACAGTTTGCTTGATGTGCCAGCAGGGCACGCAATCACAATTTTCAATTGAACACCGATCTAGATGCTTCTATGAAGGTGTGCTGTAGATATGATAATATTTACAATTAGGTGACTTTAACACTTATCAGAGTTACCCTCATGGTGTGGCTAAGCCCCCTCCAATTAATGGAAACCCAAAGAACAGAGGCTGAAACCTTGCCTGGCCTGGCCTATAGTTTTTAGATTCAAGACTACAGCAATCCATTCTTTTTTAAAATTTTTATTTATTCTCGATGTGTATGAATGTACTGTCTGCATGCAGGTTTGTGCACCTGTGTCATGCAATGCTGCGAAGGTCAGAAGAGGGTGTTGGATTCCCCTGGAACTGGAATTCTCATGGAATTGGAGTTACAGATGGTTCTCAGCTACCATGTGGGTGCTGGGGACCAAAACCAGGTCGGCACTCTTAACTTCTAGGCTATCTCTCCAGCCCCCAGAAATCCATTCTTATCTGAATTTCCAGGCTTCAGGCCTTTCCTAGAGACTTCGGACCTTGAAGGACCCACAGTCACATGTGAACTTTAAATCGTAAATCAATATGTAAACATGAACATATATGTATACACGTGAATATCTTCTGTTAGTTGTTTTTCTGGAGAACTCTGACAAATATAGATATAGTTGTTGTTAAAGATTTGCAGAAAATTACTTGATTAAGAACTTTAAAAGTTTTTTCATTTATATTTTTTATTTATGTATGTAGGTCTGGCTGTATGTGCACAATATGCTTGCAGTGCCTTTGGAAGCCAGAAGAAGGCAGCAAATCCCCTGGAACTGGAGTAACAAATAATTGTGAATCACTTGATGGAGTACTGGGAGCCAAACCCTGGTCTTCTACAAGAGTAGCAAGTGCTTCTAACTGTTGAGATATCTCTCTAGCTCTAAGAAAAAAAATTGTTTATTTTTATTTTATGTGTGAGTGTTTTACCTCCATGTGTACACTGTTAGCAGAAGCCAGAAGAAGATATCATATGTCTGTCAAACTGGAGTTATGATGGTTGTTAGTTAGCTGCCATATGGGTGCTGGAAAGTGGACCCTGGTCTTCTGCAAGAACATCCAGTGCTCTTAAGCACATGAATAAGACATTTTTAACAGCTCAGTTTTATTACATTTGGTCTTTAATGACTATGAGTCAAGGAACTTTCTTAACTATATTTGGTCATTTGCTTCATTGTAAAAATATATTTATGGGGCTAGAGAGATGGCTCAGCAGTTAAGAGCACTGGCTGCTCTTACAGAGGACTAGGGGTTCAATTCAAAGCGCCCACATGGTAGCTAACTGTCCCAAATGTCCCTAACTCCAGTCCCAGGGGAATTCAATGCCCTCTTCTGACCTTTGTAGGCATTGTACCACATGGCTGCACTTATATACATGCAGGTAATATACTCATATGCTTCAAATAAAAATAATAAAGAAAATATTTAAATAAAATATATAGTGTAATTTTTTTCTGAGCATCTAATGTGACTTTCATTGCCATTAGAACCCATTTTCAGGCTGGAGAGATAGCCTAGTTGTTAAGAGCACCGACTGCTCTTGCAGAGGACCCGGGTTCAATCCCCAGCACCCACATGGCGGCTGAGAACCGTCTGTAACTCCAATTCCAGGAGAAATCCAGTTCCAGGGGAATCCGAGACCCTCTTCTGACCTCCGTGGCATTGTACGACATGGGTGCACAAACCTACATGCAGACAGTACATTCATACATAAACAAAAATAAATAAAATAAAAAAAGAACCCATTTTCTTCTATTCAATGTGCAGATCTCTCTATCTCTGTTAACTGGGAAGTAAAAGAATGAAGTCATGCTTAATAGCATATTTTCTTCTCTAGCCGAAAACACGAAAATGACTTTTTTTTTTTTTTTTTTTGAGACAGGGTCTCATTTTGGTGCATCAGCTGGCCTGGAAATCTGTGTAGACCAGGCTGGCTTCAAACTCACACAGATCTGCCTCCCCAGTAAAGTGCTGGGATTGAAGGCATGTGTCCCCATGCCTGGTAGCAGAAACTATTATAATATAATTCAGGATGATGGCAAATTTAATAAGCAGTACTATTTGGGGCTGGAGGGATGGCCTAGCGGTTAAGAGCGTCGACCGCTCTTGCAGAGGACCCGGGTTCGATCCCCAGCACCCACATGGCGGCTGAGAACCGTCTGTGACTCCAGTTCCAGGAGAACTCCAGTTCCGGGGGAATTGAGACCCTCTTCTGACCTCCGCGGCATCGCACGACACGGGTGCGCAGACCTGCATGCAGACAATACATTCATACACAAAAAAATAAAAAAATAAAAAAAAAAAATAAGCAGTACTGTTTAAGAAAACAATTTTTTTTGAGTAGTCACTTTTTCGGGGATGGGGGAGTGTTTGTTTGTATGTTTTTTGTCTTTTTTTGAGATAAGAGGCGCCCTGTAGCACCAGCCGGCCTGGAACTCAGAGATCCACCTGCCTCTGCCTCCTGAATACTGGGGTTAAAGGTGTGCTGGACCACACACAGCTTGGTATTTTTGTCCCAAATACAATAGCCCTTGCAAAACAAAACAAAACAACCAACCTAGGTGCTGAAGAGATAGCTCAGGGCCAGGATGCTTGAGTAGCAGTGAAAGTTCCCGAGCTCCTTCTCCAACACCAAAGAAGTAATGAAGTCACCTCCTTTCCTTCCTCCCTTTATAAACCCAATGTCATTTGTCAATGCTGAGCAAGTTGGACACACCTGGGTAGGGGAGGGCAAGAGGTGTGAAGGAAATATTTGAAAGTAGGTGGGACGGGCCTGATTTCTAATCTTCGCCAATTGCTGTGGTGTAAATATGTCCATAATGGCCAATTCCAAGCTGCCACCGTGACCTGAATGCAGAGTTGGGGAACAACATCACAGTTCACTACCAGAAGCCAGTAGAAGTGACCTCCAGCACCCACCTCCATAGGCCTGGCTATCGGTGAGATGTTTTGAGCCCCAGTGACGTAAGGAGGGCAATGGTGTGGGCGATCCCATGGCAGGAGTGTGACTGGCTCTGGTATCAAACAAAGGGGCTAAACGGGTATCCGAACAGCAGAGGAGCGAGGAGCAGGACCAGCCACTCCACACAAGACATCAGACCCTCTGAGTTCAGGAGGACTACTCCCTGCACTCAGCCTGGGATGCTAGAGGCTGGCAGAGGAAGAGCACATCCACACGGGGGGGGGGGCGCAGGAGCAGGGCACCTGAAGCCAAGTAAGGTGCCGTGACCATGTGACCAGGCACAGGGTTACAGCAGACCAAGGGAGCAGAAGGAGTCCCTACATGAGGGGGCCTGTGGCAAGGATGGGAAACAGGGACTGGTCCAATAATTCAACATATTAACACTAGTGAGAGTCAGGTTTTCCATTATTGGAAAAGAGCTACAAATATAAGAGATGAGAAAATGAATCTAAATCTTATGGTCTTGGATTGGAATTAGAAACATTGGTGTGAACTCATATCCTTAAGTATTAGCTATGGCTACCTAGAATATATACTGTATTACATATGCATATGCGAGTTTGAGTACACACTGTATCTGTATGCCTAGATAGAATATATGTCTGTATATTCATTAGAGATCCTAGGGCAGCAACACCCTCATAATACAGAGACAGCTAATGTCTATTGATTTGGTTTTCTATTGTATTTTTCTTTTCCAGTGGTGCTGAAAATTAAACTCAGGGCCTTGCTCATGCTAAGCAAACACTCTACCACTGATTTAAATTGCCATCTCTTTTCAACTGTTTACCTGGAAGCAGGATATTACAAAATTGCCCATGCTGTCCTTGTGCCCACTTTTTAGCCCAGGCTGGTCTTGAATTTGCAATTCTCCCACTTCAACCTTCAAAGTCACTAAGGTTAAAGGATTGTACTGCTGGCCCTAGGTTTAATGCCAACACACACACACACATCACTTTGCGAATTTGCATGTTATCCTTGTGCAAGGGCCATGGTAATCTCTGTATCGCTCCAATTTTAGTTTAAGTGCTGCCAAAGCAAACAGTGATGCCAATTCTTGCTTTAGCATTCTCCACTAAAAAGAATCACAGTATCTTGGGAATATGGCTAAATGGTTGACTCCAGGTCTGGGGCAGGGAATGAACAGGATGAGTCCAGAATGTCTTGTACCCAATAAGGAAACCCTCAAAAAAATCATGGAGCCACAATTAAAGGACTTAACCAGGTTGAAGGGGCTCTTCAGGACCAGCAATGTGTCATCCATGGGAATCCATGAGCTAATATCAGAGCGGTAATGATTAAGATGAGTACGACAGGGGGCTGGAGAGATGGCCTAGCGGTTAAGAGCGCCGACCGTTCTTACCGAGGACCCAGGTTCGATCCCCAGCACCCATATGGCGGCCGAGAACCGTCTGAAACTCCAATTCCAGGGGAATCCGACACCCTCTTCTGACCTCCGTGGCATTGCACGACACGGGTGCACAGACTTGCATGCAGACAGTACATTCATACACATACAGAAATAAATAGAAAAAATTAATTAAAAAAAAAAGATGAGTACGACAATAGATAGATAGATAGATAGATAGATAGATAGATAGATAGATAGATGATATGTTGACAAATGATAGGTAGGTATAGTCATTGTTCTGTTGCTGTGATAGAACCAGCACAACCAAGTGAGCTTATAAAAGGGAGAAATTTTCCTTAGAGACACGACCCCCTAGCTGCAGCCCCAAAGAGCCCACCTCCAAAAGTACTTGCTAAGTGACTTCCGGGCAGCCCGCACAAAGGTGCAGAGCACTGACCCAAATCCTCTGACCCTCTGGCCCTGGTGCCAAAGAAAGGTGAAGGGCGGTCCCACCCAGAAGTCCTCAGAGACACAACCCCCTAGCTGCAGCCCCAGAAAGAGCCCACCTCCAAAAGTACTTGCCCAAGTGACTTCCGGGCAGCCCGCTGTTTAAATACCTATATATCTAATTGTGTGTGCTTCATTAGTAGGATCGAAAGGTTATTCCTGGACAAACTGTCAGCCCATGAAAGGAAACAGCCAGAATTGACCAGAGTCCAAGACAACAGCTCCAGAGAAAGTAGACTGTTTTGCTTCTCATCCACCTGTGCCCCTTTTCTAAGCCTAGGGAACAATCTGCGGAAGAGGGGGCGTGGTAGAATGTAAGGGCTGCGATTGGGGTGAATGGTGAAACTACAGCAATATAGTCTGGACACTCATTTGATCAACTTGATTGAACATATAAGCCCCCCCCCCCAATGGGTGGTGGGACTGTGGGGTTTTGGGCACAACAGCCTGCAAATTGGTTTTACATGGGGGATGCTTGTACTCATAAATTATCACTTATTGCTAAAAAATGAAAAAAAAACTGAGAGAAAGATGCAGGACAGTTATGGCAGAATGAATGATCTGGGATGGGGGGGAAGGGAAAGGGAAATATGCCTGAACTGAATTGGAAAATGATGTATGAAACACACAAAGCATCAATAAAAATAAAAATAAAAATAAATAAAAGGGAGAATTTATTTGAGCTTAAAGTTGACACTTCCAGGGGAATTAGAGTCCATCGTGGTGGGGAGGCGTGGTGGCAGGAGGTACCCGAGCAGGAGCAGAAAGCAGGGTTCACATCTTCAAGTGGGCACAGGAAGCAGAGAGAGATTGGAGATTCATAAGGCTTTTTAAATTTTTATTTATTTATTTTTTGTGTGTGTGTATGAACGTACTGTCTGCATGTAGGTTGGTGCACCCGTGTTGCGCAATGCCGTGGAGGTCAGAAGAGGATGTCGGATTCCCCTGGAACTGGAGTTAAAGACGGTTCTCAGCCGCCATATGGGTGCTGGGGATCGAACCCGGGTCCTCTGCAAGAGCAGTTGGCGCTCTTAACCGCTAGGTCATCTCTCCAGCCCTCGTAAGACTTTTTGAATTCTCTAAGCCTGCTCCGAGTGACAAACTTCCTCCAGCATGGCCACGCCTTCTAAGACCTCTCAAAAAAGTGCCACCAACCGGGGACAAAATGTCCAAATATGCGGAGTCTATGGGGAACATTCTCATTCAAACCACCACAGTACTTAAATAGACCATGGTATTTTTTTGTTTGTGTCGGGAATGTCCTTGCTGAAAGAAATTACAAGCCGGAGAATTCAGGGATGAAATGTATCCTATCAACACATTATTCTCCAATGGTTCAAAAAAATATTGATTTTTGCTGAGGGGCTTACAAGGCCATACTCCTTTCTGAGGAGTTATTGGCAGTTAATGTTTGCTGGGGAAGGGAGAGACACTTGTTTTAGTGACAGCAGCCACTGATAAGTTGCCCGTGTTCCTGCAAGTAACCCTCAATAAACTCACTGGTTCACACATCCACAAAAGGACATGAAACAGGAACTAGTTAGAAAGGGGAGGATTAGCAGGGGTAGGAGGATCACAGGATAATAGGGAGCAGAATGCATGAGACCCAGTACAGCATCATAATGGAGCACACTATTATGTATAAAAGGAGGAACTAGGCTGGAGAGATGGCTCAGCACTTAAGAGCACTGGTTGCTCTTGCAGAAGACAAGAGTTTGAATCTCAGCAGCCATATGGCAGCTAACAACTTTCTATAACTCCAGCTTCAGGGGATCTAATGCCCTCTTCTGGCCTCTGTAGACACTATGTGAACATGGGTGCACTTACAAACATAGCATTCATGCACATGAAATAAAATAAATAAATCTAAAGAGGGGGGCGTGGACTGAGGAGATAGTTCGATGGGTACAGCACCTGCCACACAGGCATGAGGATTGGAGTCCAGAAGCCCAGCACTCATGTAAAAAGTCAGGCTTGGAGTTGGGCATG
Organism: Rhizomys pruinosus; assembly: GCA_009823505.1. Taxonomy (NCBI): domain Eukaryota; kingdom Metazoa; phylum Chordata; class Mammalia; order Rodentia; family Spalacidae; genus Rhizomys; species Rhizomys pruinosus. The sequence continues at coordinate 880,428 of VZQC01014672.1, forward strand.
GTGGCACATACCTTTAACCTCAGCATTCCAAAGGCAGAGGCAGGTAGATATCTGTGTGTTAAAGACCAACCTGGTCTACATAGTGAGTTCCAGACAACTGAGGCTACAGGGAGACCCTGTCTCAAAAAGACCAAAAAAAAAAAAAAAAAAAAAAAAGCCAGGCTTGGTGGTATAAACCCTTGGTGGGGTCAGAGACAGGGTCAAATTGATCCTGGGAGCTAATTGGTCAGCCAGTCTAGCTAAGCTAATAAGCTCCAGGTTCAGTGAAAGATCCTGTCTCAAAAAATAAAGTGGAAGATGACCGAGAAAGACACCCTACATGACCTTACACACACACACACACACACACACACACACACATGCACACACAAAAACACAAAAAATATGTTGCACACACACAAGTACTTTTAAGAAGAAAAAAAAAAGGCAGGCCGTGGTGGCGCATGCCTTTAATCTCAGGATGGCAAAGGCAGAGGCAAGCGGATATCTGAGTTCAAGGCCAGCCTGGTCTACATAGAGAGTGCCAAGACACCTGGGACTTCAGGGAGACCCTGTCTCAAAAAGACAAAAAAAATTGTTTCTACTGCTCTTGCAACTTGTTAGTAATAAAACTATTTTAAAAAATCAACAACAGGCTGGGTTTGGTGGTGCACGACTTTAATCCCAGCACTCAAGAGGGAGAGGCAGGTGGATCTCTGTGAGCTCAAAGCCAGCCTGATCTACATAGTGAGTTCTAGGCCAGCTGGGGTTACAGGGAGATCTTGTCTCAAAAATACCCCCCCCCAAAAAATCAATGATAACGTTGGAGAGATGGCTCAGCAGGTAAGAGCATTGGCTGCTCTTGCAGAGGACCCAGGATAAATTCCCAGCACCCACATGGTGGCTCACAACCATCCATAAATCCAGTTGCAAGGGATACTACACCCTCTCCTGGCCTCCACAGATACTGCACACATGTGAGGTTCTTACATTCACATAATACACTCATACACATAAAATAAGAATAAATAGATAAAACAGTTTAATCAACAACAGCAAAATAGTGGCTCCAGGAAAGACTGTGTGTCCTCCCTTTCCACTCTCTTTGCTCGAGGCTCCTCCCTCAGTCCACGTGTAGCCATGAAGTACCTTCTCCCTGTCTGTCCTCTGATTCCATCTCCTTCCTCTCTCTGATCCTGACTCCACTGCCTCCCTTTCCTCAAGACACGATTCCACCCAATCCACCCAGATCATTCAAGATGCGCTGTGCTTTTGTTTAAACACAGATCTTGAGAATCTTTGCACATCAGTGGTTTTACATCCCAAAATATCCCACAGAATGAACAAACCGTAACTTGCCTGGCCATTTCCATACGGACTGCTTCCAGCTCCTAGCCATTGCAAACAATGTTACATCCTCCTCTTTGCTGTCAGTAGTTCTGTAGAAATATCTAGAATTGCTAAGTGAAATTATGTGCATGATATTCTGTTAGATGTTGGTCTCACTGTCCCCAAATGCTGTATCTTCGGGTTCCTACCAGCAGAGCCAGCCTGCTCCAATGCTCATTTAAGCAGATAATAAACTTTCAAAAGAGTAAAATATGGCATTTGCTCCTTCATTTTCACTAACCTACTAGATAAATGAGACATGTTTGCATTTTTACTTCTTTCAACTATTAGTGTCCTTCATACACATTTCTTCTGTGACTAGCCTTTTACTATTATTGATGGGGCAGGAGATTTTTACATGCTACCTTCCAGGGAGGCAGAGCAAGATGTGCCCTTCCTATTCTGTAGTCTTTGAGGTAATGTAGGTGTTTATTACAGTTCATGCTGAGCTTGGCATTTCTTGGGGGCTGTTTGGGGGGAAATGGCTTTACTCTATGGACAGACCTCACTCCTTCTAGTGTTGAGTCCTGTAACTCTTTTACCTTGATTTTATTTTCTTTAATTTTTTAATTCATTTTTTATGTCTATGAATGCACAGTCTGCATGCAGGTTTGGGCACACGTGTCATGCAATGGCTCAGGGGTCAGAAGACGGTGTCAGATTCCCCCTGGAACTGGAGTTAAAGATGGTTCTCAACCTCCATGTGGGTGCTGGGGATCGAACCCAGGTCCTCTTCAAGAGCAGTTGTCACTCTTAACTGCTAGGCCATCTCTCCAGCCCCGATTTTCTTTTCTTTTCTTTTCTTTTTTGACAGTATAATCATTTATTTTGGTTTTGCCTCTATATTTTGAAATTAACCAATGCTTGTCTCCAAGCAAATGCCTCCTGGCACTTTATTATTTTTTTCTATTCTTTTTTTTTTTCATTTTTTAACAATATGTAATAATTTATGAGTACAAGCATCCTTCATATAAAACCAATTTGCAAGCAGTTGTGCCCAAACCCACACAGCCCAAGGGTCCTACAGTCCAGCTGGGGGGGTCTTGGATGTTCAATCAAGTTGATCAAATACGTGTCCAGTCTATATTGCTGTAGTTTCACCATTCACCCCAATCGCAGCCCTTACATTCTACCATGGCCCCTCTTCCACAGATTGTTCCCTAGGCTTAGAAAAGGGGCACAGGTGGGCAAGAAGCAAAACAGTCTTTCTCTGGAGCTGTCGTTTTGGACGCTGGTCAATTCTGGCTGTTTCCTTTCATGGGCTGACAGTTTGTCCAGGAACAACCTTTCAATCCTACTAATGAAGCACAAGCAATTAGATATATAGGTATTTAAAAAGTACTAATTGTGATGGTAGGTTACTTTGGTATAGACAGATGTTTGGATGGTATGTTAATCCATGGATTACGTTTTTTCTGTAAAATATGACAAGGTCTTACTGTGGCTTATAACATCTCCTAACCACTAGAGGATGTAAGCTTGTGCCATCAGCTGTGAATTATTCTCCAAGGAGAGAGCTACTAGCCAATTAGATTTGGGATATACAGGCATATGGCTACCACTGCTGCACAGTATTTCCAGGCAGGTGAGGTGTAGCTGGTGTTGACGGAGGAGTCATGCTTGACTCAAGGAGACCTATATTTGCTTTATTGGTTTAGTGGCCTTTGGTAACACTCTCTGGCATTCCAGAGTCCAACTGTACACTTGCAAGTGTGGTCTCAATACATCCCTCCCATGTTAACGTCAGGTCTTCGGCAGCAGGGTCTTATTGCCTCTCCTCCTGTAGGTATCCCAACTTAGAGGCAAGGAGCCCTTACCTTTTGTGGGGCCTTGGATCCCCTGGCCAACATCCACCTGGTAGAACAATCCATTGCTGATGTCAGAGCTCCTGTATTAATATATTTTGCCTGAGTGCATAGCCCTAGGACTTTAGTATTATATTTGGTTCTGAACAGAGAGTAATCCCTTCCACAGTTCCCATGTCTAGTAGTCAATTAAAGAAAGCAGTTTTACCGGTTTTATAAGAGATTACCTCTACAATAGTTGTCTCCAATTTACAGTTGGGGAGCGACCTCATCATTGTCATATTTCTCCTTGTTCTATGGGTGGGAAGGCAAGGAAGTCTCTCATATCAGAACCTTTGTGGCACCTAGAAGGTAAGTTTCATTAGGACTCATTATAACTAGTTGTTACATGTAGGATCCACAGAGGGGTTCGATGTTTATGGCAATCTGAGGCTTTTCTTCCTTTGAATGTTCAGACGGGTCAGCCTTTCCGTTGCCACTTTTTGGTACATCCTACTCAATGCAAACCTGTATCTTTTCTTTCTCAGCCGTTAAGTTGGTGACGTTTTGTCCTGTTGGAACAAACAAATCTTTTCCCATAGTTAGTTTTAAGATTTGAATTGCAAGGGTTTGATGAAAAGGTTTCATGTCTTTCTGTATCCCCCCCCCTTTTTTTTAGCGTATGAGTCTCCAGAAGACAGTTGTATTATACATGACTATAGGGTGGAGTCAAGGCACAGATTTCATCAAATTCACCCATGTTGTTTTGGGTGACTATATATGATTAACTTGGGAAGCAAACTTAATTTTTACGTTAAATCATCTTAAAGAGAATGCTACAAGGTGATACTGTACAACAGAGAAATTATAGAGAACATTTGTATGTGTCAATCCCAAAGTTCTTGCTCTACAGATTTTATGTAAAGCAAATGTGGGCAACAGCGAATTATATCTCCATTTAATTCAGATGCATTACCATTTTTATCAGATTCTGTAAACCAATGTTGTTTAATATACACATGTTTACTTTTACTTTTACTAAGTCCTAAAACACCATGTGTCCTGTAGACAGTGTCTAGGCGAAACTGGGTACTTGCTGAGCTCACGTCAATTAAATATGCCTTAATCGAATATACACCCGTGTCCCTCTCCCACCCATCCCCCCTTTCCAATTCACCATTTCAGTCCATTTTCTGATGCAGTCTTTCTGTTGTTCTTTTACTATGCATCCCTCTCCATGAGAAATATTTATATCTGGGTTGTTGGTACTAGCATCCACATATGAGGGACACCATTTGTCGTTTGTTTTTCTGGGACTGTGTTACTTCACTTAACATAATGTCTTCCAGCTCCATCCATTTACCTGCAAATTTCATGATGTTGTCCCTCTTTACTGCTGCATAGTATTCCATTGTATACATGTACCACATTTTCTCTATCCACTCGTCAGTTGAAGGGCACCTGGGCTGGTTCCAGCTTTTTGCTATTGTGAACAGAGCTGCAATAAACATAGCTGTGCATGTATCTTTGCAGTAAGTTGTGTCTTGTGGGTATATACCCAGGAGTGGTATGACTGGGTCAAATGGAAGGCTCATTTTGAGTCTTCTAAGGGTTCTCCACACTGCTTTCCATAGTGGCTGTACAAGTTTACATTCCCACCAGCAATGGATGAGTGTTCCCCTTTCCCCACAACCTCTCCAGCACTTGGTATCATTCGTGTTCCTGATCCTAGCCAGTCTTATTGGAGTAAGGTGATATCTCAGAGTGGTTTTAATTTGCATTTCCTTAATTATCAGAGATGTTGAACACTTCTTAAGATGTTTCTCGGCCATCTCTAACTCCTCCTCTGTGAAGTCTCTATTCAGATCTTTGCTCCATCTTTTGAATGATTCATTTGTTTTCTTTCTTCTTTGTTTTTTGAGTAGCTTGTATACTCTGGAAATTAATGCTTTGTCAGATGTATCTGCTGTGAAGGTTTCCTCCCACTCTGTGGGTCTTCTCCTCACTTCCTTTATTGCTTCCTTTGATGTACAGAAGCTTTTGAGTTTAATGAGGTCCCATTTGTCAATTGTCGATCTTATTTCTTGTGCAGCTGCTGTCTGATTTAGGAAGTCTTTTCCTACACCTATGTCTTGTAGTCTGCTGCCAAGCTTCTCTTCTATCACCTCCAGAGTTTGGGGTTTCACGTTGAGGTCTTTGGTCCATCTGGAGTTGACCTTTGTACAAGGTGAGAGGTAGGGGTTTAATTTCATTCTTCTACAAGTGGTGATCCAGTTTTGCCAGCACCACTTGCTGAAGATGCTGTCTTTCTTCCATTGTGTCTTCTTGGCCCCCTTGTCAAATATGAGGTGGCTGAAATTGTATGAGCTCAGGTTTGGATCTTCAGTTTTATTCCATTGGTCAACTGGTCTGTTTTTGTGCCAGTACCAGGCTGTCTTTATGACTATAGCCCTGTAGTATAGTTTGATGTCTGGTATAGCGATCCCCCCTGTATTGCTCTTTTCACTCAGGGTTGCTTTGGCTATTCGGGGTCTTTTGTTTTTCCAAATGAAATTGAGGATTTTTTTTTCCAAGCCTGTGAAGAAACTCTTGGGGATTTTGATTGGGATCGCATTAAATCTGTACACTAGTTTGGGTAGGATGGACATTTTTACTATATTTATTTTCCCAATCCATGAGCATGGGAGGTTTGTCCATCTTCTGATGTCTTCCTCAATTTCCTTTTTCAGGGGTTTAAAATTTTTGTTGTAGAGATCCTTGGTGTCTTTGGTTAGGTTTGTTCCTAGGTATTTTATTGTTTTTGAGGCTATTGTGAGTGGGAAGGTCTCCTTGTAGTCCTTCTTCAATTGCTTGTTGTTGGTGTACAGAAAGGCTACTGATTTTTCTAGGTTTATTTTGTATCCTGCCACTTTACCAAAGCTCTTAATCGTTTCTAGGAGTTTTCTGGTGGAGTTCTTAGCATCCCTTAGGTAGACAATCATATCATCAGCAAAAAGGGATAGCTTGACTTCCTCTTTTCCAATTAGAACTCCTTTAATTTCCTTTTCTTGCCTTATTGCCCTAGCTAGGGTTTCTAGCACTATATTGAAGAGGAGTGGTGACAGGGGGCAGCCTTGCCGAGTTCCTACCTTTAAGGGGAATGCTTCTGTCATTTCCCCATTTAGGATGATATTGGCTGTGGGTTTTCTGTATATGGCTTTGATTACATTGAGGAATGATCCCTCCAGACCAATTCCCTCCAGGACTTTAAACATGAAAGGGTGCTGGATTTTGTCAAAGGCTTTCTCCGCATCAATTGAGATGATGGTGTGGTTTTTGTCCTTCAGTCCATTGATATGTTTGATGATGTTTATTGATTTTCGTATGTTGAACCATCCCTGCATCTCTGGTATGAATCCAACTTGGTCATGGTGGATGATTTTCTTGATGTGAGTCTGTATGCGATTTGCCAGAATCCTGTTTAGAATTTTGGCATCTGTGTTCATTAGGGAGATGGGTCTATAGTTCTCCTTTTTGGTTGTATCTTTCCCTGGTTTTGGTAGTAGCGTAATGCTGGCCTCATAGAAGGATTCTGGGAGAAGTCCCTCCGTTTGTATCCTTCTAAACAATTTAAGTAGTAATGGTTGTATGTCTTTTCGAAATATTTTATAAAATTCTGCCGTGAATCCATCCGGGCCTGGGCATTTTTTGGTTGGGAGGCTACTTATTACATCTTCGATTTCTTCCTGTACTATTGGTCTGTTTAGGCTGTCGATCTCTTCTTGGTTGAGCTTTGGTGATTCCCAGGATTTCAGATATTCATCCATTTCTTCTAGGTTTTCAAACTTAGTAGAATATAAGTTTTTGAAGTAGTCCCGTATGATTGTCTGGATCTTTTCATTGTCTGTTGTGATATTTCCCCTTTCATCACAGATTCTATTGATTTGGAGTTGTTCCCTCTTTCTTTTGGTTAACTGGGCTAGAGGTCTGTCTATCTTGTTTATTCTCTCAAAGAACCAACTTTTGGATTCATTGATTTTTTGTATGGTTTTCTTTGTTTCTATTTCATTGATCTCTGCTCTGATTTTTGTTATTTCTTCTTGTCTGCTCCGTTTAGGGTTCATTTGTTGTTGTCTCTCAAGTATTTTTAGCTGCAGTGTTAGATCATTCACTTGTGTTCTTTCTGTTTTTTTAATGTAGGCACTTAGAGCTATAAACTTCCCTCTTAGGATTGCTTTTAAAGTGTCCCATAGATTTTGCTGTGTTGTTTTATCATTGTCATTCAGTTCCAGGAATGTTTTTATTTCTTTCTTTATTTCTTCCTTGACCCACTCATTATTCAGGAGAGTGTTGTTTAGTCTCCATGTGTTCCTGTAGGTTGTAGGGTTTATTCTGGTGTTGATATTGAGTTTTATTGCACTGTGGTCTGATAGAATGCATGAGATTATTTCAATCTTTTTATATTTGTTGAGTTTTTCCCTGTGTCCCAGTATATGGTCTATTTTGGAGAATGTTCCATGAGGTGCTGAGTAGAAAGTGTATTCTCTGGTGTTTGGGTGAAATATTCGATAGATGTCTGTGAGGTCCATTTGGTGTATTGTGTCATTTAGTTCAGATGTCTCTCTGTTTATCCTTTGTCCTGTTGATCTGTCTAGGGGACTTAATGGGGTATTGAAGTCCCCTAGTATTAGTGTGCTGGGGTTAATCTGTGCCTTGAGATCCTGAAGAATTGTCTTTATAAAGTTTGGTGCACCGGTGTTTGGTGCATATATATTTATGATTGTGAAATCTTCATCGTCAATTGTTCCTTTAATAAAGATGTAATGGCCCTCTTTGTCTCTTTTGATTTCTTTTGCTTTGAAGTCTATTTTGTCTGATATTAGAATAGCAACACCTGCTTTCTTTTTGGTACCATTTGCTTGGAATACTTTCTTCCATTCCTTCACCTTAAGTTGGTGCCTGTCCTTGAAATTGAGATGGGTTTCTTGTAGACAGAATATAGATGGGTTTTGTTTCCTAATCCATTCTCCCAGTCTATGCCTTTTGATTGGGGAGTTTAGCCCATTAATATTTAAGGTTATAATTGAAAGATGGATGTTGCTTCCTTTCATTTTATTATCCATTTGGACTTCTAGCCTCTGATTTTACTCCTACGGTTATATTTTTATTAGTTTCTTTTCTTAGGTGTTTGAGGATTGTTGCTCCTCTCTTCTGCCCTTTGAATTGCTTCAAGTATTTTATGAAGAGTTGGTTTTCCAGACATGTATTCTATCATCTTGTTTATGTCCTGGAAGATTTTTCTCTCTCCTTCAACTATAATAGACATTTTTGCTGGGTAAACTATTCTGGGTTGGCATCCATAGTCCTTTAACACTGGGAATTCTTTGCTCCATGTTCTTCTTGCTTTCATGGTTTACGTCAAGAAGTCAGTTGTAATTCTGATGGGTTTCCCTTTGTATGTGACTTCTTTTTCTTTTGTAGCCTTCAGAATTTTGTCTTTGTTTTGGGCATCTAGCATTTTAACTATTATATGGTGTGGGGAGTTTCTTTTCTGATCTCGTCTATTTGGAGTCCTATGTGCTTCTTGTATTTGTGTGGGTTTGTATGTTTTTAGTTTGGGGAAATTTTCATCTATTATTCTGTTGAAGATCTGATCAATACTATTCTCTTGAGATTCTTCTCCTTCCTCTATTCCTATGATGTAGAGGTTCAACCTTTTCATAGTGTCCCATATTTCCTGGTTGTTCCACTTTTGTGTATTTTTAAATTTTTCATATTCTTTATTTGAGCTTTTTAGTTGCTCTGTGTTATCTTCCAAATCTGATATTCTTTGTTCTGCTTCCTCCGTTCTACTTCTGAGGCTTTTTCCTTTCCTTTCTTCTTGGTTGGATGAGTGTTCTAATTCCTTTTTCGTTTCATCCTGTGTTTTCTTTCGTACTTCCGTTTCCTTTTCGAGCTTCTCCATCTCTTCTTGCTGCTCCTTACTTCGTTGCTTGGCTTCCTTTCTCAGTGTTTCTACTTCCTTTTGGAGTTCGTTTTTTTCTCCCTCTAGTTCTTTCTGGAGTTTGTCAATCTGTTCCTTAGTTCTTTCTGAAGTTTGTCATTGTATCCCTCTTGTTCCTTTTTGAGTTTTTCATTTTCTCTCTTTAGTTCTCTGAATTCTTCTTTATTTTCTTTAATTTCTCTGCATAGGTCTGCAATTATTCTTCAAAGATCTGTTCCTTGGGTCACCTCCAAGGGGATCCATTGTAGCTATCTCCTCCAGGTTTGGTAGGGCCTGGTGCAGGATTATCCTGTGCCTTTCCCATGTTGTCCCTTCGTCATGTCCCTGGCATGTGGGTTTCCGTTTTGTGATTCAAATCACAAATATCTTTTCACTATGTTAGCGGATGGTTTTGTTTGCCTCCTTCCGATGCTTTGATGCTTTTTTTTCCTTTCCTCCTCCTTGTTTATGGAGTATTGACTTGTCTAGGTTTCAGCCTTTCAATTTTGTTTATATATTGGATATTGGAAGTCTAAGTCACTCTTCTCTTCCTGTTCTGAAGGTTCTTCAAAAAAAGTCCACTTGGATACTCTCTCACCAATTCCAGTTGGGGGGCGGGGTATGCCGGCCCACACAAAGCCATAGAGGCACCAAACCTGACCCGCTGGTCACCTGCTGCAAAGGTGAAGGGCGGCTCCGCCCAGACAGCCACCCCCTACAAAAGGGTTCAGAGTTAAGACCCTTTTCCACCAGCCCAGGAGACAATCTACCCTAAAATCTACCTTCCTGGAGTGACTTCCAGGTTCCTGTGCCTCAGGAGCCGGCCTGCACATAGCCACAGAGGCACCAAACCCGACCCACTGGTCACTGGCTGCAAAGGTGAAGGGCGGCTCCACCAAGACAATCACCCCCTACAAAAGGGTTCAGAATTGAGAGCCTTTTCCAGCAGCCTAGGAGACAATCTACCCTAAAATCTACCTGCCTGGAGCGACTTCTGGGTTCCTGTGCCTCAGGAGCCAGCCCGCATCCCTGATTCTATTTTCTTAAAAATGTGTTTATTCACTTATATGTATGGGTTTATGTCTGTGTGACTTTAGGTGTACCATGTTTATTTGTGCATTCATAAAGAACAGAAGGCATTAAATCCCCTGGGAGTGGAGTCACAGGCATTTATGAGCCACCTGATGCTGCTGCTGGGAACGAAATGCAGTTCCTCTGCAAGAGCAATAAGTACTCTTAACCACTAACTCATTTCTCCAGCCCCTTTGCCTTGGTTTCTAAATAAATCCTGATACTTTCCTGAACTCTCCAGAAACACACAGAGTTCTCATTCACCAAATATATATATATATGTTTGTATATATATGTTTGTTTATATATATATATTCAAATATATATATATATTTGAATATATATATATATATATTCACCAAATATATACATACATATATATATATATATATGAATATATATATATATTCCAACTTGTATAGATTTATTAAGGATGATATTCTGTATCACTGTCACCAGATTTGGGGAGCAAAGTTAGAGGAAGATAAAGACAAACACTTGGGGACTGGAGAGGTGGCTCAACAATTCAAAGGGATTACCGCTTTTGCAGAGGACCCAAGTTCAGTTTCCAACACCCATGATGGGTGGCTTTCAGCTGCCTGGAACTCCAGCCAGATGATGCAGTGCCCTCTTCTGGCTTCCACAGACACTACACTTGGGTGCACATATACATACACATAATTTTTTTTTTGTCTTTGTGAGACAGGGTCTCCCTGTAGCCCCAGATGTCCTGGAACTCGCTATGTAGACCAAATACACATAATTTAAAAATATATTTTTATTGTATATGTGTGATAGTAATATTTATTGTTTTATTTATTTTTGCCTGGATTTATGTGAGTTCACATGCCTGGTGCTTGCAGAGGCCAGAAGGGGGCATCAGATCCTTTAGAACTGGCATTGAGAATGGGTGTTAGTTGTCATGTGGGTGCTGGGAATCAAACCCTTTGAAAGAGCAGTAAGTATGCTTAACTGCTGAACCATCTCTCCAGTGACTAAAAAAAAATATATCATAAAAAGAAGAAAAACACCAACTAGGGTATCTTCAAAGAGGAAACACAGTGTTTTCTACTGGTTTCTGGGGTCATGTTTAAGGGCAGACTTTCAAGTAACATAATTAAGAAATGGATTATCTCTCTCAGAGGGAAAGTGGCCCAAATACCAGGACTTGCTAAAGGAAATATGTGGATTTTACACAAAAGAGGAAAGGTAAAAGTCATTTATTCCCAAAGGCAACCACTGTGACATGCTTAAGTGATAAGCCTGATCAATTATTAAAGAAATGTCTTTTCCATTAGTTTTTAATTAAATGTGAGAATCTCTGGGGCACTGATAAGGAATTCAATGTTTAATTTTCCCAATGATGGTGAGTTTAACCTCAGGATTAGAATATCAGATATTAAACCTAAGCACATAACTGGAAGTCTGCAGGAGAGCTTGGAAAATTAATGATTGTGAGAATTCACACTAGTTTTTTTGTGTCTCAGAAAGGCAATCTATTTGAATATATGAGTATCCTTTTTGTTCCAGAAAAGAGGTCTTGATAGCTCTGAAGATAGTTTCCCCTAGAAATGTTCTTCCTAGCCTCTGAGGAGAAGATAGTATGCCTGAAGGAGCTGGGATGCTAAAATTGTAGAGGAGTGCAAGTGAGCCATGCTTGGTGCTTTCCTGCAAGGATCCTTGCTGATCATCTGGCTCAGATGCCAAAATATATCACAACAGGGTGTGGGGCCACTGACAAGACGGTTGAACAGGCTGAAGAGGATATAGCGCACAGGGTTATATAACATCCCGGGGATATGTCAGAGGAGACAAATCTATTTATTCGATACAAGCAGCTTATATAGGTCTGGGGTGGGCGGCCCCTACATCGAGTGACATCACCTCTCAGTGGCCAATCTTAGGCCTCCACACCATCACACATCATCTCAGCTCTCGGGGTATACCCAGAAAGTTTCATTCATGCAGACAAACAAGTTGGCTCATGGCACCAAGTTTGTGCTAGCATCATGCAGCAGGGTGTGTTCTGTACTATAGCACTGCTTAGTGTGTTAAGCAGATTGTATCCACACATGTGCAAAATCCAGGGCTGCTGTCCCACATCTCCCCCTTCTGTTTTTGCCTCCACAAACTCAGAGAGTGTGAGAATAGTGGTGGTCAGTTTCCTCTGTCTGGCCCAAATGACCATGACTGTTTTGCAAAAGCAATAAGCAGTGTCCACGTGAATCCAATCGCAAGCTTCTGTGTCCAATTTTTGTACAACCAGGGGTCCCCAAGTCTAGTTGTAGAGCTTTGCATACACAAACATGCTGATCAAATACAAGTTCAGTCAGTTTTTGCTACAGGATATTTTCCTGCTGAAGGGTGTGGCTGCTGTTCGTAGGGTGTTTGCAAACTACACTCCTGAGGCAACTGCTCATGTAGCCAAAGATGATGACCTCTGTGACTCTTTTGCTCTGATGATGAATGGTAACTTCACGCTGCAGCTTGATCTGCTCTTCTCAAGGTGTGGTCAGATTCACCAACACCCCTAGGACTTCTGGAGTTGTAAAGATATAAATAAAGCCAGTAGCATTGTGGGGTGTAATATGGCCATGGTTATTTCCTTGTTTCTCCAGGGGGTCTGGACACTTCCATTGTGCAGATATTGGATCTCACCAAAGTACCAATAGTGCCTCATTATGCCCTGTCAGAGGCTCCGAGGCTTGTGGACTGGGGTTATCATGTCTGGTTTCAAAACTGACAGAAAGTGTGTAGAGAAGAGTGCTCTGCACACTGCATCATGGGAGGAGGAGGTATAGGCCTCTCCCTTCTGTTTTTGTAATTGCTCCTTTAAAGTTTTATGTAGTATTTCAACAATGGCCTGGCTCTGGGCATTATCAGCTAGAGCAAAAATCATCCCCATTAAGGGGCGAGAGGAGTCAAATCTAACAGCGAAAGCAGCATTGACTCTGGGAGAACAATGTGTGTGTGCTTCTTGGGTTACACTGCAGAGTGAGGGCTCTGTAGGGCCCCTCAAGCACTCATACAACAGATGCACCTCCTCTGAGGAGATATGAACCATGGGGCAGCCAGTTGATAGTCCCCAAAGCCTTTTGGAGCTGGTTAAGGGGCAACATCTCCGGGAGTTTACTTATTGGCATCTGAGGCTGAATCAGCCTATAGTCTCTAGAATTGACCCCACAAACTTGTAGGGAGGGGTGAGTTGAATTTTCTCCTGGGACACCTTTAAATAGGTAGCCTCAAGGGTCGATAAGACTTGAGGGAGTAGGGAGTCCAGGACTGCCTGGTCACAGTGAGCTAGGAGAACCTCATTCTTGTAATGGATGACAGCTTACCCTGGGATTTTAGAAAACCTTTTCAGAACATGACCAACAAAAAGCTGACAGATTGTAGGGCTATTTTTCATGCCCTGGGGTAGGACTTTCCATTGATATCTCTTCATGGGGGAGGAATGGTTCCTCCCAGGACAGTAAATGCAAAGTGAGGTCTGTCCTCAGGGTGCAGGGGAATAGAAGAGAAGCAATCTTTAATATCAAGAATGGCACCAGTATGGTGGTGCACGCCTTTAATCCTAGCACTTGGGAGGCAGAGGCAGGTGGATCTTTGTGAGTTCAAGGCCAGCATGGTCTGCAGAGTGAGTTCCAGGACAGCTGGGGCTACAGGGAGATCCTGTCTCAAAAAGACCAAAAAAAAAAAAAAAAAAAAAGAATGGCGATGTGTTTGCCCATCAGTATAGCAGAGAGCCAAGGAAGCCCAGATTGGGCTGTTCCCATCTTTTTCATTGTAGTAGTAATGGCCCTAAGGTCATGGAGCATATGAACTTCACCAGCCGTTTCTTTTGAATTACACAAACGGGGTGTTCCAGGGACTAATGGAAGGCTCAATATGTCCTGCACTTAGTTGCTCAGGAACTAAGGACTCCAAAGTTGTAAGTCTAGACATGGAAATCGGCCACTGTTCCACCCAGATGGGAGCTGAAGTCACCCATTCTAGCTTAATAGATGATGGCAGGACAGTGACCCTTAGAACTGGGGGTACTTGGAGCCTTGGTCTCGGACTTGGGAGTCTACCGCTGAATTATAAGAGACTTTATTGTCCGTAGATAGGATCGCCCCTGCGGCATCAAGGAAATCCCTGCCTAAAAAGTTATGAGGCAGGACAGGCATAATTAGGGGCTTATTGGTCCCCTGTCCCTATCTAAGTCTCTCCAGACCAAAGGCCCTTCAGTTAGTTTCCATTCTTTTGGAACCTCTTCCTCCCTAATGATGGTTCGGTCTGCTCCAGTTCCCAATAAGCATTTTAAAAGCTTATCCACCATACAAATTTTTGGACAAGGCGTAGAGGGCTGCTTAGCACTCTGGGGTGGGACCAGAACTGCACCTGCGAAAGGGCAGGCGGCGCGTGTCCAGCACGAGGCAGTGGAGCCAGAGCCAGGGGAGGGGTAGTTTTACTTTCATTTCTTATTTGAGCCTGCAATACCTCAGGGATATTAATCTGTTTCTGGCCCAAACGTTGCAAGAGAATAGTTGCAAACGGAGAAGTAAAGACTCACAGCAGAGAGCCAGAAGGCATGTTTGGAAGATAGTGTCCCAAAGTTGCTCAGCCTGAAGAAGAGGCTCTCTAGAAGAAGAGGGCAGATTTCCTGTCATTGGTTTTCGTGTGCCCAGACTCTCTAGATTGCTTCAGGTGTCCCTGTTTGGGAGCCAGTTGCAGGGCCACTGACCCCACGGCTGAACAGGCTGAAGAGCGTACAGCATGGGGTTACTCCAGTAACATCCCAGGGACTACCTCAGAGGGTGCAAATCCATTTATTCTATCCAACAACAGTTTCTAAAGGTCTGGGATGGGCAGTCCCTACATCACAATGACATCCCCTCCCAGTGGCCAATCTTAGACATCCACACCATCACATGTCAGCCCAGCTTGTGTAGTGTACCCAGAAGGGTTTGTGCAGACAAACAAGTCAGCTCATAGCACCAAGTGTTTTCTAGCATCATGCAGCAGGGTGTGCCCTGTACTATAGCATTACTTATTGTGCTAAGCAGAATGTGCCTGCATATGTGCGTTGTGCACCTGAATCCAGGACTGCTGTCACACAGCAGGGAACCAAAAGATGTGAAAGAGTGCTAACACATAGGGGAACAACCCATGTGTCCAGTATGGCCACCCATGTTTGAATGGAGAAGACCCAGCAATTTGCATGCATGTGTCTAGGGTGGCCATGTGAGCAAGGTAGGGACAAACACAGGTGTCATTTCACAGCCAGAAGAGAGCCCAGAAACACGCTGCAGGACCCAGAGGCCGTCCACCCCTCAATGTTGTTGTCAGGGTTGTCCAGAAAGCAGATGTCCAATCTGATATCTATAGATGGATATTTGAAGCAGAATTTGATCATGGTTCATATGACTGAGGAGACTGGAGGATCCAATCTCTGTAGGGTTGACTAGAAGCCTGGAGCCCTGAAGAAGGCCTGAATTCCTTCTTCCCTAGACCTTGATCTCTTTTCTCATTGAGGGCTTCAAACTGATTGGATGATACCAACCTACACTGTAGAGGCTAATCTGCTTCAGTCAAAATATAGTATGTTTAAATGTTCGTATCATGTAAAAGTACCTTTACAGGGGCCGAGGAGATGGTTCAGACTGTAAAGTTCAGAAGGAGGTGCACCTTTTCCACCTAGCTAATAAAAACAGACATCAGGAATGTTAGCCAAGGCCATTTGTAAAATTCCTCCACTTTGATTAAACAAGGACAAGCCTCAGACTTAAAGAAACTTGGTTCCAACTTGTTTTTCCAGCTTCTTGCCTCCCTGCTATCTCCAGTAGGCTACCCCAGAAATGGTTGACTATGAAAGGTATTGCCACAGTAGCAAAAAAAACAAAAAACAAAAAACAAAACCAAACAAACAAACAAACAAACAAAAAAACCCTGGGAGAAGGCTAGTCAGTCAGTAGAATAAAATCCCTAGTCTAGATGAAGACCCAACCTTCCACTTTTGCTGGGTCAATCACAGGTTACAGGACTTCCCCTAGGAAGGTGGGTTCACCTTATGTCATGCTAAAGATATGGGTGGAATACCTCGTGTGTTAATGCAATAGTGGACCTTTCCTGCTTGTCATCCCCTCCTCTTAATGCAGTTCTGTGGACCCCATAGGCATGGGCTCCTTAAGTCTGACTCTTTTCTAGAGAAAACCTCTCCTTTTCTTCTTTCTATCTCTTTTCTAACCATTCTTTTCTTAATGCTCTAGGCTGCTCCGACATTTCGGATTTCTCTACCTGGTTCTCTAAAGCTCCCTTTCCCTCCCTGCCATGTGGCTGATCTTTCAGACCTCCATGACAGCTCTAAACCAGTGTGGCTTTAATGGCTTTTTCCTTTCTTTCTCCCCTCCATTTCTCTCCTTAAGGCAACTGCTGAGATTTATGGCTCACCTGCCCTAAGGATTTTTCCTTAAGCTCTGATAAAATTGTCCTAAAGATTCTGTTTAAGTCCATTCTTGAATTCTTTTACAAACTAAGGACCCCCTAGGTTTCAGCGCTTATCCATCACCTGATCTTTAACCCGCCACACAATCTCCTTCCTAGCTTCCCCAGCAATGGCTGACCAGGAAAGAAAAAATTACAATCCCCTTCCCTGTTTCCCTTTTCTACCCCAGCTTATAAGAAACACCTCGCTCTGGGTCTTACACTAAGGGCCCCCTCCAAAAGACCTTTCCTGAATAAACTCTGTGCTTTCATCAGTCGCTCATCTCTTTGTCTTTTCCGTCATCAACTTTAAAATAGATATGGCTTAAATTGGGCCTCGTAGGATGTTAATGGCACAATTCCAAGCAGATCCTTAGAAAGATTCTGAGTCCTCCTAATTACACTCCACTATGCACCCAAAATAGCTGCAAAGGAAAGATAAGTGGATGTGTGTGAAGATAATGAGTTCTGGCAACCTGATTTTCCTGTATCAGTTTTTCTTTGAATTTACTGCTTACCATGTGTCATCCTCACATTAATGAGTCAGTTAATTTTATCCCAGTTCCAAAGAGAATTGTGTAATAAATGAGAGGAATCTTGTACTCTTGAATGCAAAGACTTTAATAGAACACCATGAACTCTGGCCCTGTAGCATCTGTATTGAAATCAACATTTAATTATGGGAATACTGATGTTCTGCCAGCAACTAGAAACAATTTATTTCACTGTCTTGGCCAAAAATCACTTATTCATTTATGATTTAATAAGATATTTTTTTCTTTATTCTTGTTGAAAATGGTGTTTTTGAAGTGCTGCTGTTGGAGCTTGTACCAGAGAGGTCTTGGGTGGGAAACATAATCCTCGATGTAACAGTACTGGGGAAGTGGGAACTAATGGCAGGTATGTAGGGCATGGGCACAGAGCCACTTGGAATTGATTGTTGCTGGAGTGGGAGTGGGTTCGTGACAGTCAAGTTTCTGCCTTCTTGCTCCTCTTGCCCTCTCCAGTCCGTGTGATTCCTCTGGCTAAGTTATGAATCAATAACGTGTGCCCCCACCCCAATTTTGGATTTCCCAGCCTCCATAACCATAAGCCAAACAAACTTCTGTTCATTAAAAGTTACTCAGCCTTTAGTATTTTATTACAGAAGCATAAAAAGACTAAGGACTTCCCCTATACTTATTACTCTGCTGCTAGTTATACTGAATGCATAGATATATTCCTGATAAATATTTATTTTCCAGAGACTGGACTTTTCTGAAACACCCTTTTCTCTCTTTCCTTTTCATCCAATCCCTTTTCTGCCAGAAAAGACATTTCTGACCAAACTCACCACTATTTAATTCTTTTTTTTTATTGGTGTGTGCGTGCACGTGTGTGTGTGTGTGTGTGTGTGTGTGCGTGCGCGCGCGCACATGCTGAGGCAGGCGGATCTCTGTGAGTTCAAGGCCAGCCTGGTCTACATAGTAAGTTCCAGGCCATCTAGGACTACAGGGTTTAATTCCCAGAACCCACATGGTGGCTAACACCATACCCAGCTTTAAAAATTTTTATTTTTTTATTTTTATTGAGTTTTGGTGCTTTTCATATAATAGATCTTAATCAGGACTATACTTTCAAGGATCATTTCTATAGTATGTTACTAGAGAGGTTTCTCTGACTGTGTAGAGTACCAGAAGCCACAAGGAGGAGACGTAGCGTTCTCTCCTGAGCGTGAAGCCGGCTCTAGGTGTTGCTTTACTGCAACTGCCTCTTGCCATTGGTGATCGTTCTTCTCTCTCTCCAGAGAGTAGAGGGAGAGAACGCAGTCTGAGTGGAAAAAAAAAAGATCTTAATCAAATTTAGGCCTCCTCCCCCATCCATACCCCCCATAGTCTTCCCCATTGTATTTCATGCATTCTGTCATACGCTAAGTCCTATCCAATCAAGCATTTGTATCTATATGCCCCTCACTGCAAGTGTATCCACTGGATTCTTTAAGGTGGGCATGGTGGCACACACCTTTAATCCCAGTACTTGGGAGGCAGAGAGAACTCTGTGAGCTCAAAGCCAACCTTGTCTACATAGTGAGTTCCAAGCCATCTGGGCTTATAAGGAGACCATGTCTCATAAAATAAACAAACTAACTAACCAACCAAACAACAACAACAAAAGCTCTACTTCACTTTGTCTCATTCTGGAACTCTTTTCTGTGCAGAGGGCAAAGATCCAGCTTTACCCTAGTGAGATGCCAAAGACATTGGATTTCCTCAGGCTGCTGGAAGTAGCTCTGGGCTGTGATTCCTGTTTGTTGAGTTGACAAGGGGAGTCAGAATTTTATCTTATTATGGGGTGAGCCTGTAAGTGGTCAGAGATTAAACATTCAGATTTCTTACCCTGTAAGTGCTGTTATTTTATATTGCATGGAAAATTGTGACACCATGGTTGGGGGGAGGGAAGGAACCCCTCATCCTAGACTCTGGTTGAAGCCCCTTACCAGCTGAAAATGAAAAATTCCAGTACAATGCACAGCATTTGCTGTGAAAATTGCAGACATAAAGCTAATATTTCTTTCATATATAGGTATTTTGTATTAAAATAGCAAAGAATAATGGTTAAGTTTGAGTGTATGTGATCTTGAGTAGGCCCTCTTTCCTTTACCAGACACTTTTTGAGACTCTCACAAATAGGACTACTAACTTTGTTTATAGGGGAGATATCCTAACTTCCTACATCCCTATGATTTAGAGTTTGTCCTTATCAATTATAATCTTGTTTCTATAATCTAGAAATTTGGAGGAGTTCCATTTGGGGTGTCACACATTACCAGGAAAACTGGGATCCTCTCTTTTTTTAACTTTTTTATGTGTTTCATACATAATTTTTCAGTCAGTTTTTTTTATTAGTCACTTTTCTGTTGCTCTGATAGAACCACAAAATGTCTGAATACTTGAAGCCTGTGGGGGACATTCTCATTCAAACCACCACATTCTACCCTCTGGCTCATGACCATATAAAATGCAAAATGTAAGCCGGGCATGCTGGCGCATGCCTTTAATCCTAGCACTTGGGAGGCAGAGGCAGGTGGATCTTTGTGAGTTCAAGGCCAGCCTGGTCTACAGAGTGAGTTCCAGGACAGCTGAGGCTACAGGGAGACCCTGTCTCAAAATGACCAAAAAAAATGCAAAATGTATTTAGTCCAACATTTAAAAAAAATCCCGATAGTCTTTACCAGTCTCAATACTATTCAAAAGTCTACAGTACAAAATCTCTTCTGAGACCCAGGCCAATCTCTTAACTGTAAGCACCTGTAAAGTCAAAAGACAAATTACATACTCCCAACATACAGTGGAACCAAATACACATTCCCATTCCAAAAGGGAGGAATAGAGGCATAGTGAGGAAATACTGGACCAAAACAAGACCGAAAACCAGCAGGGCAAACAACAAGTCCAGTAGATGGCTCAGCTCTTCCAGCATTGCGTGCAACATACATCTCTTCCTTAGGCTGGTACCACTCCCTGTATGCAGCTCTCTTTGGCAAATATCTCACAGCTCTGGCATCTCAAATATCTTCTTGGGGTCTTCACTGCCAACCAGGCTTCACCTTCATAGCTTCATGCAATGGCCTATCAGGGCCTTCTTTATGCAGGGATGCCCCTGCTGCACTCTGCCTGGCCTCTCTGAAACCATGGAGGAAGAACTGATGACCCTTTCACTCTTGTACTTTTCATACCTCTAAAGCCAGCATCATGTGAATTAAACTGCCAAGTTTGGTTGCTGCAAGTTTGAGATAGACCCTGGCCTACTTCAACCACATTCACAGCTTTTCTCTACCCTGGACTTGTAAGAGTAGAAAAACCCTTCAGTATTTTCCTTTCGAAAGTTGGAGGCTTAGCTGGGTATGGTCTTGCCCTGAAGGTACTCTTTCCATTGTTTACTTATAAATCTCTAGGCCTCTCCTTAATCACCTTAATCTCCTTATTAAGGAGATCCTTTCCTTCAGCACGTGCCTTGGCTTCAACATTATTCTTCCTAGTGTACTTTTCTGATCCAAGCTGTGCATTCTGCATTTCTTTCTACCCCATTTGCTCTTCTTCACTGTAGATATGTATAATATTCACCATTAATAGCCATGCCACCATTTCTACATTAGGCTGTCTTGAAATATCCTCTGCCAAAGACATTAGTCCATTGCTTTTCAACTTAGCATCAGGCAAGCATTTAGGCTGTGGGCAAACTGCTGCCAGACTCTTTATCAAAGTATCCCAGTTGCTGCCTAAGTCTTTATTTTCCTCTTGAACTACATTTTTTTGCAGCAATGCTTTCTTCCAGGCTTCTACTAGAATAGCCCTTTAAGCTCTGCTTACAGTAGTCAACAGCTTTTCTAGCCCAAAGCTCCAAAGTCTTCCACATTTCTCCAAACATCCACATGGTCAGGTTCTTCACAGCCAACAGCCCACTCTGGTACCAAATAACTGTATTAGTCACTTTTCTGTTGCTATGAAAAACCACCATGAGCAAGAGAATTTATAAAAGGAAGAGTTTATTTGAGCTTATGATTGATGGTTCCAGGGAATTCGAGTCCCCATTTGTGGCTAGGGAGGACATGGGGAGGAGCTGCGAGCAGAAAGCTGGGTTCAACATCGTTCAAGTGGGCCACAGGAAAGCAGAGAAAGCAACTGGATACTGGCAAGGCCTTTTTCTTTTTTCTTTCTTTTTTTTTTTTTTTTTTTTTTTTTTTTTTTT
Source organism: Rhizomys pruinosus (assembly GCA_009823505.1). Lineage (NCBI taxonomy): Eukaryota > Metazoa > Chordata > Mammalia > Rodentia > Spalacidae > Rhizomys > Rhizomys pruinosus. Next base: position 901,806 of record VZQC01014672.1, read on the forward strand.
TTTTTTTTTTTTGTATTTTTGAGACAGGGTCTCCCTTTAGTCCTAACTTGCCTGGAGCTCATTATGTAGGCCAGGCTGCCCTTGAACTCACAGAGATCAGCCTGCCTCTGACTCCCAAATGCTAGGACTAAAAGTGGAAAGGCTTTTTGAACTCTCTAAGCCTGCCCCCAGTGATGTACTTCCTCCTTCATGGCCACACCTTCTAAGATTTTCCAAAACAGCACAACTAACTGGGGGAAAAATGTCGGAATACTTGAAGCCTATGGGAGACATTCTCATTCAAACCACCACAGTCTTAATCACCATTATATCTGCTTCTCCCTTGGCACCCTCCCACAGCCCCCTCCCCCAACAAAGTTCACACCTGTCATTTGTGCTGGGGTCCATTGCACCAAATTGCTGCTCACTCCTTAGTGCCAGCTCATCCCCTGAGTTCTAGTTAGCCTAGCCAGAGTCTCTTTTCTTTCTTTTTTTTAAAATTAATTAATTTATTTATTTTCGTATGTGGATGAATGCACTGTCTGCATGCAGGTTTGTGCACCCGTGTCATGCAATGCCACGGAGGTCAGAAGAGGGTGTCATATTCCCCTGGAACTGGAGTTACAGACAGTTCTCAGCCACCATGTGGGTGCTGGGGATCGAACCCAAGTCCTCTGCAAGAGCAGTAGGCGCTCTTAACCACTAGGCCATCTCTCCAGCCCCAAGAGTCTCTTTTTTTCTTAATTTTATTTATTTCTGTATGTGTATGAATGTACTGTCTGCATGCAGGTTTGTGCACCCGTGTTGTGCAATGCCCGCCCCGGAGGTCAGAAGAGGGCGTCAGATTCCCCTGGAACTGGAGTTCTGGAATTGGAGTTTCAGTCGGTTCTCAGTTGCCATGTGGGTGCTGGGGATCGAACCCAGATCTTCCGCAAGAGCAGTTGGTGCTCTTAACTGCTAGGCTATCTCTCCGGCCCCGAGAGTCTCTTTTCTAAAGAAAGCCAGGTCTTCCTCAAACAATTGCCATCTGCCTCCAATATTTCCTCAGCCAAGGTTAGGTTCTGCTACCCATTTCTGCACTTCTGTGCTGGGTTTTTATGCAGCTGAGCTTGCATGGGCCTTGTGCATGCTAATACTAATGCTGTAGGTTCATATGAACAGGGGCCCAGGAGCTTGTAGGACTCATTTCCGTTTAGTCTTGCATCACCTCCTTGGCTCTTACAATCTTTCCACCCCCTTTTCCTCAATGTTCCCTCATTCCTGGGTGGGTGAAGATGAATATAGGCAGTGTGTCTATGGAACCTCACTCTGTAAACTCCTAACCTTGATGGTTTAGTTATTCAAGCCCTTTTGGGTTCCTGGTCTCCTGTTGCATGGAGGAGCTTCCTTAATGAGAGTTAAGAGGTAGTTAATGCTTTCTTGGGTACTTGTTCTATGATTCATGGGGCTTATGTGTAGAGGTTGCTTCGTAGATCCGTTGCCTAGGCATGATGAAAAATTCATAGACCATGTCTGTGTGTCCAGTTGTGGGACTCTATATTATTCTCATCTGGTGCAAAATAAGCTTCTTTTCTGAGTGGTGTCTGGGATATTTGTCTGTAAATACTATAGTTAGTAAAATGCTAGCCTAGGGGTGTGACAACCTTGGGGAATTGTCTAAGATCTATGACCTCTCCAGTTGTGTGCATCTGGCTATGTTAACAATACCACATGAGTTTTCTCCCATGGAGTGGGCTTTAGGTCCAGTTGGTTAGCCATTGATTTCCCCCAAGATAGAAGTGCCACTATTACACTGATGTCCTATGCTGTGGTTGTGATTGATGTGGATATTTGGTCTTGAGGCTGATGTTGGACCATTCTCCCTTAATGGCTTGCCTAGTGCTCTCCACAGCTATGAAAGCTAGCCTTTAGGGATGTTGGCTTCCAGGTCAGATCCAGCTCCATTGTTCAAAATCTAGTCTCTGAAGAATGTCCTGTCTTCAGCAATAGGGTCTTAACTTCAGGTTCTAGAAGGTGTCAAGGCCTGTGGCAACAGCCTGTGTAATTTTAGGAGTCTCTTAAACTACCCTAGCCAATGATTCAAAGGAAAGTTTCTCCTCTCTGGTACTGTTTCCTGATATGCAGCCTTCATCTTTGCATATAGACTCATGTAGAGGTGTTGTATGGGTAATCTGTTGAAAGATTGTTGGACTAATATGATTCTCTCCAGTTTTTACCCCAGCAAGCCATTATTTATCTCTACTCTCTCCCTTTATCTGTCTAGACCTCCCTCCACATCTTCTCTATTTAAAGTATCCTGATTTCTCCCAAGATACTGCCAGTCATCTAGGGCTCTACTTCTCTTGGGCTGCATTTTTTCACTCTTTATCCACCCCCACTTTCCCTTCTATAGCCCTTCCTCTCCCTTCTGATTTAGAAACTCTGATTTTATCCAATTCTTCCTGTCACTTATTAGCCTTCTGTCTCAGTTTCCCTCTTCCCTTTCCCTTCCTAATTCCTTTTCATTTACCTGGTTCCTGCAGTTATATCCATATATATATACTTACTTATTTGCATGTATTTAAGTTTGGTTCTTCAATTTTGTTACATTTGTTACAGTCTATTTTTGTACCAGTACCATGCTGGTTTTTGTTTTTGTTTTTGGTCTTTTTGAGACAGGGTCTCCCTATAGCCAGCTGTCCTGGAACTCACTCTGTCAACCAGGCTGGCCTTGAACTCACAGACATTTGCCTGCCTCTGCCTCCCAAGTGCTGGGATTAAAGGCCTGCACAACCACGTGCACCATGCTATTTTTATGACTTGTTTTTGTGAGCTCTGTAATATAGTTTGAAATCTGGTATAGTAATCCCCTCTGCATTCATCTTTGTGATCAGGGTTGCTTTGGCTATCCAGGGACTTTTGTGCTTCCATATGAATTTTAGGATTTTTTTTTCTAATTCTGTGAAAAGTCATAGGGATTTTGATTGAGATCACATTGAATCTATATATTACTTTGGGCAAGGTGGTCATTTTTACTATATTAATTCTTCCCAGTCCTTCCATCTTCTGGTGTCTACCTCAACCTCCTACTTCAAATATTTAAAAAATTTTTTAATTTTTTTATTAATTTTTATTTATTTCTGTATGTGTATGAATGTACCATCTGCATGCAAGTTTGTGCACCCGTGTCATGCAATGCCGCGGAGGTCAGAAGAGGGTGTTGGATTCCCCTGGAACTGGAGTTCTCCTGGAATTGGAGTTTCAGACAGTTCTCGGCTGCCATGTGGGTGCTGGGGATAAAACCCAGGTCCTCTGTAAGAGCAGTTGGTGTTCTTAACTGCTAGGCCATCTCTCCAGACCCAAATATTTAAAATTTTTATCATAAAGGTCTTTAATATCTTTGGTCAGGTTTGTTCTGAGATATTTTTTGAGGCTATCATGAATGGGAGGGTTTCTCTGTACTCCTTCTCCAGTTGCTTGTTATTGGGCATATAGAAATGCTACTGATTTTGGGGCTGGAGAGATGGCTCGGTGCGGTTAAGAGCACTGACTGCTCTTGCAGAGGACCAGGGTTCGATTCCCAGCACCCACATGGTGGCTAAGAACCATCTTTAACTACAGTTCCAGGTGAAGCTGATGCCCTCATCTGATCTCCACAGCATTGCATGACATGGGTGCACCAACCTACATGCAAACAGTACACTCATACACATAAAAAATAATTTAAAAAAAGAAATTAAAAAAAGAAATGCTACCGATTTTGTAGATTAATTTTACAACCTCACACTTTACTGAAACTGTTAATCATTTCTAGCAGTTTTCTGGTGGAATTTTTGGCATCCCTTAGGTATAATATCATGCTATCTGCAAAAAAGGGATAGTTTGACCTATTCTTTTCCAATTAGTACTCCTTTAATTCCATTCTCTTGTCCTGTTACACTAGCAAGCATTTCAAGCACTATACTGAAAAGGAATGGAGATGGTTGGTAGCCTTGATAGGTTCCTAACTATAAGAGGAATGGTTCTAACTTTTCCCCATTTAGACTGATGCTCCTTGTAAGTTTGTTGTATATAGCTTTAATTATGTTGAGGTATGGTCCCTCAAGTCCAATTCCCTCTAGGACTTTAAACATAAGACATGTTGAATTTTATCAACTGAGATAATCATGTAGTTTTTGTCTTTGAGTCCATTTAAATTATTTATGACAGTTATTGACTTAGATATGTTGAACCATCCATGAATCTCTGGAATAAATCCAACTTAATCATTGTGGATGACCTTTTTGGATGTGTGCCTGTATGTGTATTGAATGTATTTTGCTGAGTATCTTTGGATCTACATTCAAATATATGCGACTACAGTTTTCTTTCTTTGTTGTAGCTTTTCCTGGTTTTGGTTTTAGAGTGATGCTGGTTTCATAGAAGGAGTTTAGAAATTCTCCCTCTGTTTCTATCTGTTTGAATAGTTTGAGCAGTATTGGTTGAACTTCTTCTTTGAATGTCTGGTAGAATTCTGCTTCTAAAGCCATCTGGGCCTGGGCTTTTTTAGTTGGGAGGTTTTATATTACTGTTTCAATTTCCTCCTTTGTTACAGGTCTGTTTAAGCTATTGATTTCTTCTTGGTTAAGCTTTGGTGAATACCATGATTTCAGATATTCATTCCTTTTTTTTAGTTTTATTTTTCTTTCTTTCTTTTTTTCTTTCTTTCTTTCTTTCTTTCTTTCTTTCTTTCTTTCTTTCTTTCTTTCTTTCTTTTTTTGTTCTCTTTTTGAGACAGGGTCTCCCTGTAGCTCCAGCTGTCCTGGAACTCATTATGGAGACCAGGCTGGGCTTGAATGCACAGATATTTGCCTACCTCTGCCTCCCAAGTCCTGAGATTAAAGGCATGTGCCACACCTGGCTTAGGTTTTCAAATTTAATAGAGTATCAGTTTTAAAGTGTTCCCATATTATGTTCTGGATCCTTTTGTTATTTGTTTGATGTTTTCCCTTTCATCTCTAATTTTGTTGATTTGGAGTTGCTTTTTCTTTTAGTTAACTGGGCTAAGAGTCTGTCTATCATATTTATCCTTTCAAAGAAACAGCTCTTGGACTCATTGATTCTTTGTATTATTTTCTTTGTTTCTATTTCACTAATCTCTGCTCTGATTTTTGTTATTTATTCTTGTCTCCTGGGTTTTGGTTTCATTTGTTGTTGTCTTTAAAGTATCTTGAGTTGTAATGTTATTTATTCGTGCTTTTTCTTTTTTCTTTTTCTTTCTTTCTTCTATATCTTTTTTCTTTTCTCTCTTCTCTTTTTTTTTTTTTTTTGATCGCTAACTTGACTCGACAGGGTCTTACCCCTGTTACCACCAGCTGGACCATGAATACTCCTCTGAGATTGGTAGACTAGGCTGGCCTTGGAACTCACAGAGATCCACTCTGGCCTAACTGCCATCCCTAAGATGCGTAGGATTATAAGGCAGCACCAACCAAGTCCAGCTTTTTTCTTTTTTTGTTTTTTTTAATGTAGGCACTTAGAGCTACAAATTTCCTTCTTTGGACTGCTTTTATTTTTTATTTTATTTACTTATTTTTTTATTTTTTACCACTCAGACTGCATTCTCTCCCTCTACTCTCCCAAAGAAGAGAAGAATGATCCTCAATAGCAAACAGCAGTTTCAGTAAAGCAACACCAAGAGCCACCTTCACGTTCAGGAGAGAATGCTACATCTCCTCCTCATGGTTTCTGGTACTCTACACAGTCAGAGAAACCTCTCTAGTAACATACTATAGAAATGATCCCTGAAAGTATAGTCTTAGGACTGCTTTTAAAGTGTCCCAGAGCCGGGTGGGATTAAAGGCGTGCGCCACCATGCCCGGCTAAATTTCTCCTTTGACCCATTCATTATTCAGGAGTGCATTGCTTTAATCTCCATGAGTTAATATAATTACTAGGGCTTCTATTGGTGTTGATATTAAGCTTAATTGCATTGTGGTCTGACAGAATGCATGGAATTATTTCAATTGTTTTGTATTTGTTGAAGTTTATTAAGTGCCCTAGTATGTGGTCGATTTTGCAGAAAGTTCCCACGGGGTGCTGAAGAGAAAGTATACTCTTTGGTGCTTGTGTGGAATATTCAGTAGATGTCTGTTAGGTTCATTTGTTGTATCATATTTTCAGTTCAGATTATCTGTTTATTCTTTGTCTGGGTTGACCTGTCTAATGGACACAGTGGGGTATTGAAGTCTCCTACTATGAGTGTGTTGGGATTCATCTGTACCTTAAAATCCTGAAGTATTGTGTTTATGAATTTTGGTGTACCAGAGTTTGGTGTGTATGTATTCATGATTGTGATATCTTCTTGATTAATTGTTCTCTTAATAAGAATGAAGTGACCCTCTTTATCTCTTCTGATTAGTTTAATTTAAAGTCTATTTTGTCTGATATTAGAATAGCAACTCCTACTGCTTGTTAGTGCCATTTGCTTGGAATACTTTTTTCCACCCTTTCACCTTAAGATAGTCCCTGTCCTTGAAAGTAAGATGGGTTACTTGCAGACAACAAAAAATTGGATTTTGTTTCTTAATGCATTCTACCAGCCTATGTCTCTTGGTTGGGGAGTTCAGTCCACTGATATGTAAAGTTATTATTGAGAGATGTATATTGTCTCCTATCATTTTAGTTTCTGTTTGCATTCTTGGTCTAGGTTGCTATTTCCACAATTATACCTTTATTAACTACTTTCTGTTGTCAGTTGGGTATAGTCATTCTTTTCTTTTGCTCTTTGTACTGCTTCAAATATTCTCTGAAGGGCTAGTTTTCTTTCAACTTATTTATGTCATGGAAGATTTTTTCTTTCTCCTTCAACTATAATCAACATTTTTGCTGGGTAAAGTACTTCGGTTTGGCATCTATAGTCATTTAGAAGCCGGAATACTTTTGTCCAGGTTTCTCTGGCTTTCATAGTTTGCATTGAAAAGTGAACTATAATTTTGATGGGTTTCCTTTTATATGTGACTTGTTTTTTTCTTTTTCAGCTTCCAGTATTCTCTCTTTGTTTTGAACATCTAGTGTGTGCTGGATAGCTTTTGTGTCAACTTGACACACCTGGGTTGAGGGAGCCTCAATTGGGGAATTGGCTCCATTATTCTGGCCTGTGGCTACGTCTGTGGAGTGTTGTCTTGATTGTTGGGCAGTGTGGGAGGGCCCAGCCCACAATGAGTGGTGCCACCCTGGGCAGGTTGTTGTGTACCGTATAAGAAGGCAGGCTGGGCATGAGCCAGGGGAGCAAGCCAGTGAACAGCATTCCTCCATGGCCTGTGCTTCAGCTCCTGCCTCCAGTTCCTGCCCTGAGTTCCTGCCTTGGGCTCCCTAAGTGATGAACTGTGACCCAGGAGATGTGAACCAAATAAACCCTTTCCTCCCCAAGTTGGTATCGGTCAGAGTGTTTTGTCACAGCAATGGAAGACAAACTAGAACATAGTGCTTTTACTATGATGTGGTGTGGGGAATTTCTTTTCTGGTCCTGTCTATTTGGTGTCCTACTGGCTTCTTGTATTTGTATGGTTATTGTGAAAGTTAATCTTGGGTGTCAACTTGACTGGACTAAGGAACAAATAAGAGAAAAAGGATCTTCAGATTGGACCACCTCAACCCGGATGGCCCACCCCAAATGTGGGTGTTACCTCCTGCCGGCAGGCAGTGTAAAAGGGCCATGGCAGAGGGAGCTGGTCCCTTTTCTCCTGCGGCTTGCCTCTCTCTCACTGGTGAGTTTGTCTTGTTGCTGTGATCAACCCTTCAGATCCCAGCGTGTACTGAGACCAGCAGATCTCCTGGAATCGACCGGGCCTTCAGCACCAGATTGGGACTACTGAGACATCCAGCCTTGCAGACTGAGCAGTTCCCTGGATTCTCAGCCTCTCCAGTGCAGCACAGCTACTGTTGGACTACTTGAGCTCTGTCACATGAGCAAATTAATAAATTGTATATAGCTATATATTCATCCTGTTGCTTCTGTTTCTTTAGAGAACCCTGACTAATACAGATTTTGGTACCAGGAGTGGCTCTAGAAAAGCAGAATTGAAAGGATGAATTTCTTTAGTGGGCTTAGTAGTTTCTGGAGCCAGCTCTCCAACCCAATGAAGCCTAGAGTTAATGAAGGCTCTCCTGGTGGCATGAAGAGGAATGATAATACTTGGTGCAAACTATTTGATTTAATTATGAAGATAGATCCATTTGATTCACCTAACTCTTGCGAGGAGCAAGGAATTTAGCGACTCTATATATAAAAGTTTGAGAAATTGTGGAAAAATAAGGAAAATAATGATGTTGCCTGGTTGCTCCTAGCATCTCTGGATAAAGTGATAGAGGAAAATAAGGAGCTCAGTGATAAAA
>VZQC01014672.1:917194-962757 GCA_009823505.1 Rhizomys pruinosus
GGCCAGCCTGGTCTACAGAGTGAGTTCCAGGACAGCTGGGGCTACAGGGAGACCCTGTCTCAAAAAGACCAAAAATAAATAAATAAATAAATAAATAAATAAATAAATAAATAAAGAAGATACTTGTTTTGTTCCCTTTTGAATGTGCAACTGAGATAAGTTTAAGTGTTGTCATATTTAGGTTGTTAGATACTGAAGGACTAAGTGTTCCTCAAGGACATTACCACCTACTCTAAGATATAATGCTTTGCTATTGCACATGAGACACTTATAAATGTTAGGTGGAATTATGACCTTGCCATTGTTTGCAATTGACATTTAAGCATAACATAAGGAGAGGCTATTTATTGGGTGTCAAGTTGACAAGGGGTGGACTTGTGATGGTTAATCTTGGGTGTCAACTTGACTGGACTAAGGAACAAATAAGAGAAAAAGGATCTTCGGATTGGACCACCTCAACTCGGATGGCCCACCCCAAATGTAGGCATTACCTTCTGCTGGCAGGCAGTATTAAAGGTCGTGCCAGAGGGATCTGGTCCCTTTTCTCCTGTGGCTTGCCTCTCTCTCACTGGTGAGTTTGTCTTGCTGCTGTGATCAACCGTTTGGATCCCAGCGTGTACTGAGACCAGCAGATCTCCTGGAATCCACCGGGCCTTCAGCACCAGATTGGGACTACTGAGACATCCAGACTTGCAGAATGAGCAGTTCCCTGGATTCTCAGCCTCTCCAGTGTGGTGCAGCTACTGTTGGACTACTTGAGTCTGTCACGTGAGCAAATCAATAAATTGTATATAGCTATATATTCGTCCTGTTGCTTCTGTTTCTTTAGAGAACCCTGACTAATACAGTTATGTTTTTCCTTAATTTTGGAAATTTTTCTTCTACAATCCTGTAAGATCTGGTCAATACCATCATCCTGGGATTCTTCTCCTTCCTCTATACCTATGATGCATAGGTTGCTCTTTTTATGGTTTCCCACACTTCCTAAATATTCCATTCCTTTTTTTAAATTTTCATAATCTTTGCTTGAGTAGTCCAATTCTTCCACTTTCCATCTAGTCTTGATGTTTTACTTCATTTATTCTGTTACTGAGCCTTTCTCCTGTCCTTTCCAGATGGCTTATTGAGTGTTCCACTTCCTTTTTCATTTCAGCCTGAGTTTTCTTCAGTATTTCTATCTTTTGTGAAGTCACTCAGAAGTTTTTCCCTATCTTCTTTTTTTAAAATTTTTTTATTATTTTTTTATGTGTATGAGTGTACTGTCTGCATGTAGGTTGGTGCACCCATGTCATGCAATGGTGTGGAGGTCAGAAGAGGGCATCAGATTCCCCTGGAACTGGAGTTAAAGATGGTTCTTAGCTGCCACATGGGTGCTGGGAATCGAACCCTGGTCCTCTGTAAGAGCAGTTGGCACTTTTAACCAGTGAGCCATTTCTCCAGTCCCATCCCTATCTTCTTTTAAATTATCTCTATCTTCTTCTACTTCTTTGATTTGTTTGTGTGTTCTTTAAATTCCTTGAATTCTTTGATCATGTTTATGATAGTTGTTTTAAGTTCTGTGTTCTAAGTTACATCCAGGGGGTCCTCATTGTAAAACTCTTCTACAGGACTGATAGTATTTAGTGGAGACATATTACTTGGTTTTTCATGTTAGACTTTTTTCATTGTGATTTTGGCATATGGATTTCTTTTGTTGTCTGCTATTAAACTAAAGGGTTTCTTTGTTGTATTGAAGACTGACTTTGCTTGTATTCTTTAGCTGCCTTCGTTGTCTTCTTATTAGGTATGAAAGGCTGATTGCTCTTGGCTTCAGGCTGTCACTTCTCATTTTGTACTGGGAGGAACAGCTAGTTCTTGCCCAGCTAGTAAGGAGCTCCTCTATAGGCCCAAGACAGGTATCAATCAGGCAGGCTTGAACTAACAGGCCCCTGCACCAAGTGGAGTCTATCTGTTGTCTCTCATGGTGGGCTGGAGATGTCTGGATTTGGGTCTAAGTGGCTTGAGGTGTTCTGGAGCTAGGGGGTAAGGAGTTTGGAATGGTGCAATTGGGAGCTCTCTCCACCAAGCAGAGATCAACTTCAGGTGTTCACTGGCAGAATGGAACCCACAGGACCACCACACCACGTGGAGTCTCACGGTCCCCTCTTAAATTTTGTAGCTTTGTTAATGAAAGAATTCAAGGACAAACTCAGAGGGAAGCTTGAGGATAATTTTATTACAAAATCAACAGGCCTGGTAAGCTAGAAATCTTAGCAGCTGCCCAGAGGAGGAAGGAGGAGGACTGAAAGACTGAAAGCCATGCGTTTTCTCAGCAGAACATGGTGGACAAGCAGCTGTGAGGCAAGTAGGGTGAGGGGCTTCAGAGAAAGAGTGAAGGAGCCCAAAGTGTCCAAATGAGACAGAAAGAAGGAAAAGGGAAGGTTATGCTTTTCTGAGTAACTCAGTAAAAGGGACAACCTTAGTAGAAATGGATGGCCCTGACTCCACAAGTGACTGGGCAAGGAGCAACATTTTGGGGAAAGAAATGTACATTATCTCATTAAAGGGATAATTATTCCGCTTATCTTCTTAGCATTGTTGAAAGTAAATCAACATCCATGAGGTATGGTCTCTAGTCAGGTGATTGACAGGCCTAACTGGATTAATCTTTTTGGGGGGGGTTGAGACAGGGTCTCCCTTTAGTCCCAGCTGGACTGAACTCACAGAGATCTGCCTGCCTCTGCCTCGCAGGTGGTGGGATTAAAGGCGTGTGCCACCATGTCTGGCTGGATTAATTCTTTTTTTTTTTTTTTTTTTTTTTTTAGTCCCAGCTGTCCTGGAAGCTCACTCTTGTAGACCAGGCTGGCCCTTGAACTCACAGAGATCTGCCTGCCTCTGCCTTTTGGTCCATGTTTTTTCTAGAATTTTTAAAGTTGTGCACCCACCGACACCGGCTTAATTTCTTTTTTTTTTTTTGGTTTAAGTCTGGGTGATTTATTTTTTTTCTGTTTCTGATATATTTTCATAATGTACGTTGGAATTATTTTTTTTATTTTTTATTTTTTATGTGTATGAAGTATTGTCTGTCATGGTAGGTTTAGTGCACCTCGTGTGTGCAATGCTGCAAGGATGTTGGATTCCCCGGAGACTGGGAAAGTTAAACATATGCCCAATGCCAGTTGTGCGGGGATTCGATACCTGGGATCCTCTGTAAGGGCAGTCAGCACTCTTAACTGCTAGCCATCTCCTCCAGCCCCATTTGGAAATTATTAAATTTTTATGTTATGTATATTTTACCACAAAAGCAAATAAATAATTTAAAGAAAAAAAAAAAAAAAAAAAAAAAGACAATTAAAAAAAAAAAAAAAACTTCTTAGCAAGTGTGGTGGTTGTGAATGAGTGTCCCCACATAGGCTTTAAGTATTCAGAGTATTTTGTCTCAGTTGGAGGCACTGTTCTTGGAGGTCTTAGAAAGGTGTGGGCCAGCTAGAGGAAGTATGTCACTGGGGCGGGCTTAGGAGTTTAACAAGCCTCACGGTCTCCAGTCTCTCTCTCTTCTCTCCTCTCTCTCTCTCTCCTCTCTCTCTCTCTCTTTCTCTGCTTCCTGTACTCATTGAGAGATGTGAACCCTCGGCTTGCTGCTCCAGCTCCAGCCACCATGCCTCCTGCCACAATGAACTCTGGTTCCCCTGGAACCGTCAATCGTAAGCTCAGTAAACTCTTCCTTTTTTAAGTTCCTTTGTTCATGGTGTTTTATCACAGCAACAGAAAAGTGGCTAATAAGTTATTTGGTACCAGAGAGTGGGCGTTCGCTGTGAAGAACTGACCATGTGAATGTTTGAAGAATGTGGAAGACTTTGGAACTTTTGGGTAGAAAAGCTGGTTGGCTACTGATAAGCAGAGCTTAATAGCCATTCTAGTAGAAGCCTGGAAGAAAGCATGGCTTGCAAAAAATGTAGTTCCAGAGGAATAAAGACTTAGGCAGCAACTGGGCTATTTTGATAGAGTCTGGAGGCATTTGCCCACAGCCCAAAAATGCTTGCTGATGCTAAGTGAAAAGAAATGAACTAATGTCTTTGGCGGAGGATATTTCAAGACAGCCTAACATAGAATGGTGCATGGCTTTTAATGAATGAATATTATACAGATCTACAGATGAAAAAGAGGCAAATGGGGCAGAAAGAAAATGCAGAATGTACAGTTTTGATCTGAAAAAATACACTAGGAAGATTAGGTGGGGCCAAGGCATGTGAAAGGAGAGGCTCCCTTTACATAAGGAGATTAAAGTGATTAAAGGAAGGGCCTCGAGATTTACAAAGTAAACAACAGAAATAGTACCTTCAGGGCAAGACCACACCCAGCTAATCCTCCACAAGTCCAGGGCAGAGAAAATTGCAAATGTGGGTTAAAGTAGAGAGAGTCCATCCCGAACTTGCAGCCAGATTTGGCAATTTCATTCACGTGGTGCTGGCTTTAGAGGCATGAAGTTTGCAAGAGTGAAGGGGTCATCAGTTCTTCTCCATGTTTCAGAGAGCCACGGAGGCCAGGCAGAGTGCAGCAGGAGCATCCTTGAATAAAGAGGCCCTGATAGGCCATTGCATGAAGCTTGTGAATGTGAAGCCTGGGTTGGCAGCAGAGCCCCAAGAAAGACTTTTGAGATGCCAGACCTGTGAGATATTTGCCAAGGAGAGCTGCATACAGGGAAGTGGTACCGAGCCTAAGAAAAGAGATGTATGTTGCAACAAAGCTGGAAGAGCTGAGCCATCTAAGCCCTTTGGAAGTCAAGTCCCAGAAGTCTCACAATGGAGCTACTGGACTTGGTTTTTGCCCTGCCTGGTTTTCAGTCTGTGTTTGGTCCAGTATTTCTTCACTATCCTCTATTTTCCTCCCTCTTTTGGAATGGGAATGTGTTTCAGTTCCACTGTATTGATGTGGGGAGTTTGTAATTTGCCTTTTGATTTATAGGAGCTTACATTAGGAGATATGGTCTGGGTTTCAGAAGGGACTTTGGACTGTGGACTTTTTTTTTTACTTTTTTAGATTGGATTGGATGTAAAGACTATGGGGAACTTTAGAAGGTAGACTAAATGCGCATTTTGCATTTTATATGGTCAGAGCCTGGGGGCCAAGGGTGGAATGTGTGGTTTTGAATGAGTGTCCCCCATAGGCTTTAGTTATTCAGACATTTGTCTCCAGTTGGTGGCACTGTTCTTGAGGTCTTAGAAGGTGTGCCATGCTAAGACGGAAGTTATACTGGGGCAGGTTTGTGGATTTAAGAGCCTTGCCATGGGGGTCTCCAGTCAAACGTCTTGCTTCCTGATTCTCTCTGCTTCCTGTGCTCATTGCGAGATGTGACCCTCAGCTTGCTGCTCCAGGTCCAGCTGCCATGCCTTCCACCACAATGGACTCTGATTCCCTGGAACTGTCAATCGTAAGCTCAAATAAACTCTTCCTTTTATAAGTTCCTTTGGTCATGGTGCTTTATCAGAGCAACAGAAAAGTGACTAATACAGCCAGCCAGCCCCTGCTTGGGCAGAAGTCTCCAAGTAGCCCAGTCCTCTCCCCTGGCCTCCTGGATCCTTTCTTCCTCCTAAACTATTCAGAGCCCTAACTAGTCATTTGCTTACTATTTTTTTCTTTGTTTATTTATTTTTATATGTGTATGAATGTATTGTCTGCATGTAGGTTGCTGCACCCATGTCATGCAATGCCGTGGAGGTCAGAAGAGGGCGTCGGATTCCCCTGGAACTGGAGTTAAAGATGGTTCTCAGTGGCCATGTAGGTGCTGGGAATTGAACCCAGGTCCTCTGCAAGAGCAGGCGGCTCTCTTAACTGCTAGTCCATCTCTCCAGCCTGTATTTGTTTATTCTTTTTTTAAGGGATTCTACAATATAAGAACACAGTTGTTTTCAGATCACATTGACGTTGCTCAGTTTGCCATACAATTAGGTAATTGGCACTAGCATCCACAGATGAGGGATACCATTCATTGTTTGTTTTTCTGGGACTGTGTTACTTCACTCAGCATGATATCTTCTAGCTCCATCCATTTACCTGCAAAGTTCATGATGTCATTCTTTACTGCTGCATAGAACTCCATTGTGTAGATGTACCACATTTTCTCTATCCACTCGTCAGTTGAGAGGCACTTGGGCTGGTTCCAGCTCCTTGCTATTGTGAAGAGAGCTGGAATAAACATGGCTGTGCATGTATCTCTGCCATGTTTATTGCAGCTCTTTGGTTATGTTACGTTTTCCCCCCAGGGTCAGAGTTAGATTCCATTCTTTTTGACCAGGAGAAAATAGCTATCCCCTGATAGGCCTCAACAGAGCCCTGATCAAGGCTACTGTAACATTCCCTCCTCTGAGGAGGCAGCCTGAACATCATTAGGAGATGCTGTGAACAGAAGTCCGCAGAAAAAGTTCTGAATCTTGAACTGAACTTCCTGCAAGGCGGACCAACTGATTAGCACTTCAAAGACTGTGGAAAGTTTGGCATGTCGCAGATCCAGAGCCTATTTACGATTTATCTTGGGCCATGTTTAGCCCATAAATAGCCACTCCTTGCCCATCTCTATTAATGACTGAACATCTTGTGACTAACAGTTAAAAAAAAACTTTAAGAATGTATTAAGTTAACAAAGCCCTAACTCCCACCAAAAAAAGCTAAGAATACCATCAGCTAGCAACTGAGGCTTATAGCTGAGATTTCTCTTTTGCCTGTATCCACCTACTTAATATTTCCACCAATATATTTGAAAAGTGTCTTGATTTATAACTTTTCTTTATTCTGTTACTATAAAAAATTCATGAGAATGCTTCTCCACAGGAACATGAAATTTGAGATGACCTGAAACTTTGTTCCTGGCCCATGGTCACTCATATTTGGCTCCAGATTAAATTATCATTTATCCTCTTTGAGATGAGAGTTGGCCTTTATGTTGATAGAAATTGTAAAGTAGGAGCTGGGAGTGGTGGCACACACTTTTAATTCCAGCACTTGGGAGGTAGAGGCAGGCAGATCTGTATGAGTTCAAGGCCAGCCTGGTCTACATAGCAAGTTCCAGGACAGCTGACAGAAGGAAGGAAGGAAGGAAGGAAGGAAGGAAGGAAGGAAGGAAGGAAGGAATTGAAAAATACATATAACCCATATCTACCATGAAAACCCAGAGATCTGGTTCCAAAGCTGCTCACCAGAAGAGATTAGTGTCTTGACTGGAGTTGCAGTCACACTGTCATGTGTGGCCTCCAGGCAAGGTTACTAGTTCAGGAGGAGATACAAAACCAGAGCTCCCTCTGGTCTTCGGGGCTAAGAACCAAGGACATCCTTGGAGCTGCTGCTTTTGGTGTCCCTGCCCTAAGCTTCCTGCCCAGTTTCTATATCCTGTACTCATCAATCCTGCCAGATGCTCTTTGAACCACCCTGTAATGTCATTTAGGTTCGTTAGAAACCTTTTGAAGATAATGACTTGAAAAAAATCACCTAAATCTTATGTATCACTATCATAAAGGCAATAAAGCCCACACACACACTCCCTGGTGCACCATACTTCCTTCCTGGGAGCCTCTTTCTTTATATTAACCCTTGTGCTTAAACCCTTGTGTAAAAAAAAATCCCTCTTATAGGCAGGGTGTGGTGGTGTGTGTCTCCCAGCATTCGGGAGGCAGAGGCAGACTGGATGGATCTCTGTGAGTCTGAGGCCAGCCTGGTCTACATAAAGAATTTCAGGCCAGCCAGAACTACCTCAATGAGGCCCTGTCTCAAAACAACAAAAATCTATCAATAAATCCCAACTCCTGTTTTATAATGAATCATCTACATCTAAGCTAAGGATCTGGTTTTATAAGAGTTGACACCCTAAAAAGATGAAAAGAACTCCCTAGGATGCTACAGGTGACAGTGTGGAGCTGTGTCTCCATCCTTGCTGCCACTGACAATTTTATTCATTTTTTGCAGTGCTGGAGATCTAATTGTGTAGATCAGACTGGCCTTGAACTCACAAAGATCCACCTGCCTCTGCCTCCCAAGTGCTAGGATTAAAGGCTTGTGCCACCATGCCCGGCTATCAATAGCTTTTTACATGCTAGACAAGTTCTCTACCACTGATATATACCTCCAGCCCAGAACAGATGATTTCTTTTTTTTATTATTTTTTTTTTATTTTTTTTTTGGTCTTTTTGAGACAGGGTCTCCCTGTAGACCCAGCTGTCCTGGAACTCACTCTGTAGACCAGGCTGACCTTGAACTCACAAAGATCTGCCTGCCTCTGCTCAACTGATAAAACAAACCTATCAAGTAAGCTCTATTCTTTTTTACACTTTTATTTTCTTATTTAATTTTATTTCTTTCTTTGTTTGCTTATTTATTTATTTTTAAATTTTTATTTATTTCTATATGTGTATGAATGTAGTGTCTGCATGCAGGTCTGTGCACCCATGTCGTGCAATGCAGCGGAGGTCAGAAGAGGGTGTTGGATTCCCCTGGAACTGGAGTTCTCCTGGAATTGGAGTTTCAGACGGTTCTCGGCCGCCATGTGGGTACTGGGGATCGAACCCGGGTCCTCTGTAAGAGCGGTCGGTGCTCTTAACTGCTAGGCTATCTCTCCAGCCCCTTATGTATTTAATTTTATGTGTCTGGGTGTTTTGCCTGCATATATGTAAGTCACCACACATGCAATGTCTGTGGAGGCCAGAAAAGGGTATCGGTTCCCCTGGAACTGGAGTTATGGATGATTGTTAACTACCACTAGGTGCTGGGAACTGAACCCAGGTCCTCTATAAGAGCAGTCAGTGCTCTTAAATGCTGAACCATTTCTCCAGCTCCAAGTAGGTTCTATTCTTATCACCATTTAACAGAAGAGGAAAAGAGATCACATGGAGATTACCCAAGTCACACAGCTTGGCCATGGTTCTGGGATTCAGGTCACCTGGCTTAGGAACTATGATATAACAAGAAATTTATTTGGCTTTTGTCTCCAGCATCTGCTCAGAGTTGCTAAAAACCCTTGGGATTTAATGATAGGAGTGGGTTCTGTTATTTTCAACTATTTTTAATAGTCCCGCCATGCCCAACCCCAAGTTATGCTAACGAAAGGAAAGTCAGGAGGACAGCTGAAGCTATCCAGTGCATACCCAACTGTATGTTGCTTCTGTCAGGTATTCTCTCCCAGTGATGATACAAGTAGCTAGCACGGGAGACACTCAAGAGGTCATGGGAGCACCCGTGCATCACTTCCATCAGCTGTGTCTGAGTCGCACCCTTTATACTCAACCAGGCAAGATTAGTAAACTCTTTCCCTGAGGTTTGTGATAGCCTATCAAATCATTGAGCCCGATGAGGGAATTATAACATCCAAGTTACAGCTGTTTAATCAAAGAATGGGCAGACAGAAATTGTGACAGTTATCTGATGTGCAGTCAGTTTTGTAGGGCTGAGCCCTTAAACTTGTAGAATTGAGTCATTTTGTAGGACACACAGTGCCTGGAGAACTGGAAGATCTGTTGTTGGTACTGTAAAATGCTCCAGAGAATCCTGTGTTCTCTGCTTCTACACCACTGCTTCCCTTTTAAGGGTGATGGTTGACCTTGTAAAAATGGATGATATGCTTCAAAAAGTTCGATAGAAAAGTACAAAGAGAAGATTTTAAATGTGAAATTTTGAAGAAGTATTCTTGAAACAGAATAAAAGAGGATTGAAGAAACAGAATTTAACCACCATCATGTGAGAAAAACCCCAAGAATAATACAAACCAGAAGTCAAATACCTTCACAACTTCAAAAAGTAAGCATAACCATTGGGGATAGTTAATGACTTTCAGGAATGCCAGTCCAGAGCTGGACCAGAGTCAGGATCTACAAAGAAGGTGAACCCACAGTGAGGAGGTAAAGGTGCTGATGACAGCAACCTTGTTAATTTTAGTTCTCTCTGCTGTTTTAGTAACATGGCAGGCAAGGAAGAAGGAAGGAAGGAAGGAAGGAAGGAAGGAAGGAAGGAAGGAAGGAAGGAAGGAAGGAAGGAAGGAAGGAAGGAAAAAAGGAGGGAGGAAGGGAGGGACAGCCAGATGGGGCTACCTGTCTCAAAAAAACAAAATAAGGTACTGGAGAGATGGCCCATCAATTCAGAGCACTGGCTGCTCTTGCAGAGGTCCCAGGTTCAGTTCCCAGCACCCACATGGCAACTAACAAACATCTGTGACTCCAATTCTAAGGGATCCAATTGTAGGAAGCTTTCTTTGTAATGAGCAGGTACCACTCGGCCCTGCTAAGGGAAGGGGAGCACAGTACCTGCCTGTGGCCACTGTAGCCTCTCGACACAGAGACCAGCCAGCTACTTCTGTAGCCCGGCCTGAAAGGTCCCTCCAGCTCAGGCCCTCAGCCTGGGACAACGGAACGGTTCCCACTCTTGGCTGTGATTTCCCACCTGCGCAGAGACTGCTGACCCCTGGACAGGAATTTCAGGCTGATGGCTGATGGCCTATCTTCAGCATATGCCACTCACAATTCACTTCACCACACCAGCTATCCACGTTGGTGGTCCAAGAACCTCTTTCCAACTCACTGGCCACCTGAACAAAATGCAGGCCTGCTTTGGCCTGTATGCATGCAAAAAATAACGACAGCCAGGAATTCTGTAATGATGGTAATGGATAATTTGGATTTATTGCCTGCTGCAGCCTGCTTTTATAAGCCAAATGATGTCAGCTCCCAGAGCCAATCACAGGCCCCCATCTCCACGCCACTCCACACTATTGCCCTACCCAGCATCATGCATCTAGGCCACATTGTCTGCTCCTCCTTGGGGCAGGGTCAGAGAAATCCCCTGACTCCCATCCAAATGGTACCCTGAGGGGTGCTAGTCCCCAATTCAAACTGGATCTTCTACATCCAATGTCTTTCATCTGGCTCCTTGGGGCACTGTACAACATGGTACATTTACACACACGCAAAACACTCATCATACACAGAAGATTAAATAAATAATATATATTTCAGAGCTTAACTTCAAATATTTAAGGGGGAAGTGTTTAGTCTCTGATTATAATGCTGACTAAATGCGATGTTACAATCTGCTTACGAGACTCACTGATAGGCTTAGCAGTTCGTTCCTGTATCTAATTCCAAAGGGAACACAGGAGAAGCCACACTGTGACTGGATGGGCGGCAGAGCATAAAGGTTTTTATTTTTCACGTGTTGAACTACAGACCCAGACACTAAACCAGCCACAGGACGGACATGAGCCTTTCTTTGAGCAATAGCAGAGAGAATCCTCATCAGCAATCTTCCTAAGCACCATAGCTGCTGAGACGGAGGGTGGCAGTGCATTCGATCTTACTAATATGGTGAAAATATTTGCTTCCAACATCTGTCATTTTGCATAACTATGAACACAGACCATCAACACCATCTGGGATGTCAGGGCAGAGGGGACGGTGACTGTTTGAAATTCCCTTCCGATTGAATTTGGTGGTTTTCAAAAGCCTTGTTTTTCTTCCACGATAATCACAGGGAAAAATAATTAACAATTATCCTCTGAGTGATAAAATTACCACAAATTAAGAAACAGTTATGAATATAAATTACATGTAATTATGTAACAGGAGCACAAGAAGTGCAGAACCAATGAAACAAAATTAATTGGCGCTACTGACAGACCATTTTGTTGTGTATTTATTTGTTGGTCCCTTAAGGACAGACTTTCCCAGGATGCTCTGCAACACCTGGGATAATAATTCAGGAAGATATCTGAGAGGATGTTCATGAATACGCATGGCGAATGCACAGGCCGCATTGCCAGTGGCACGTGGCTGTAAATTTCATCAGGACTATGAGAAGAACAGAGGTATCCTACTGCAAAACCCTTGAACTATTGAAATGAACATGAAATTTATGGGTGAATTGATGATGTGGGAGCCAATACTGCCTTATTGTGCTTTGGTGTCAAGAATAAAACGCCAAGGAGCCTCCAAAGATTATTCCCTAAAATCAATGAGAAAAGGGAAAACATGGTCAGAAACGACTTTCTTGGGTTTTTGTTTTGTTTTGTTTTGTTTGGTTTGGTTTTGTTTGGTCTTTTCGAGACGGGGTCTCCCTGTACTGTAGCCCCAGCTGTCCTGGAACTCGCCTTGTAGACCAGGCTGGCCTTCAACTCACAAAGATCCGCCTGTCTCTGCCTCCCAAGTGCTAGGATTAAAGGCATGCGCCACCACGCCCGACTTTTTTTTTTTTCTCTAAAACCCTGGAAATGAACTAAAGGATTACAAACCAAGGAATTTTTATTCAAGAAGGATGGCTGAAGCGTAGAATGCAAACTACTCCCTCCCCTGTCTCCTGCTCTGTGTTAACCTTGAAAAGCCTTCTGGTCTGGCATCTGGCAGACCACCAGATGGGTCGTGTTCCTCAAAATTTCAATCCTAGAGAGCTGTCATTTCACCTCTTAGGTTGAACCCTGGGAGACCCTACTTATACTTTTGTCTTTATTTGGCCTGATTCAGAGCTTATCCAGCTCCAAAGCCTTTGCTTAGAGATGTTTGTCAAGAAAGTTTATTAAAATGTAAAGAATTTGTTTATTCCAGAAGTGGTAGATGTTATATTCCAGAATTTTTGTTTTGTTTTATTTTATTTTATTTTGTTTTGTTTTGATTTGTTTTTGAGACAGGATCTCCCTGTAGCCCCGACTGGCCTGGAACTTGCTCTGTAGACAAAGCTGACCTTGAACTCATAGAGATCTGCCTGCCTCTGCCTCCCAAGTGCTGGGATTAAAGGCGTGTGCCACCACACCTGGCATATTCCAGAATTTAAAAGCAATTTCTGGGCTGGCATGATGGCTCAGCAGGCACAAGAACTTGCCATGCAAGCCTAATGACTTGAGTTTGATTCCTGAAGCCAATGGTAGAGAGAACCAAGTCCTCAAATTTGTCCTCTGACCTCCACATGTACACCCACTCACATATAATAATTATTTTTTAAAAATCTAAAGAAAATCTGGAAAATGAGACTATTGTATAGAAATAAGACTACTGTGTGTGTAGTACTGGGAACCTAGAAACACAGTTCTCCCCCCACCCCCCACACCCCACACCCTGTCCCCACACATAGGTCTATATACATGATGCCTGGGCTATGTGTATAATTCAGAAAGGCCCAAGAAGGCCTTAAGATGTGGCCTCTGGTTGATACTGAAGCTCCACACAAAAAGGATGACATTCTGCTAAAGCAGAATTTTCAGCTGCCTGAGTGCCGAAGCTGTGCCCAGCACAGAGATGCCCCCACCTGCTATGGCTTTGAGAGTTATTGGCTCCAAGTCTTTCAGGGAAACTCTAACCAACAGCTAGCATTCAACTAATTGAACAAGAATTCAAGTGGCCACCATGAGAAAGAACAGACTACAGAAGTAGTTCAGGGCTGGAGAGATGGCCTAGCGGTTAAGAGCGCCGACCGCTCTTACAGAGGACCCGGGTTCGATCCCCAGCACCCACATGGCGGCTGAGAACCGTCTGAAGCTCCAATTCCAGGAGAACTCCAGTTCCAGGGGAATCCGAGACCCTCTTCTGACCTCCGCGGCATTGCACGACACGGGTGCACAGACCTGCATGCAGACAGTACATTCATACACATACAGAAATAAATAAAATTAATAAAAAAAAAATCTTTAAAAAAAAAAAAAAGTAGTTCAGAGAAGTCACCAAACAACACTGAGACACACTAGCAGCAGTGACAGTATAGAGTAGCTCCCGGGAGAGGAGAGAATATGATTCTAGAGTTGCTGCATTATCTTGTCATAAATGTTCAAAATTTTGAGACATGCCAAGAAGCAAGAACTCATGGCACATCTGCCAGAAAGAAGCAATTGACAGAAAGCCTTCCTTAGAGAGCCCGGATACTGAACTGACTTAAAAAAAAATTACTAAGACAACTATTTGAAATATACCTGAAAGACTAAAGAAAATGATGTCTAAAGGATTAAA
Organism: Rhizomys pruinosus; assembly: GCA_009823505.1. Lineage (NCBI taxonomy): Eukaryota > Metazoa > Chordata > Mammalia > Rodentia > Spalacidae > Rhizomys > Rhizomys pruinosus. Next base: position 931,138 of record VZQC01014672.1, read on the forward strand.
AGGAAGTTTTGACAGTGATGTCTCATCAAATACAGAATATACATATGGAGATAAAAATGTTTTTTTAAGGTGCTGGAGATATGGCCTAGTGGTTGAGAGCGTCAACTGCTCTTGCAGAGGACCCAGGTTCAATTCCCAGCACCCACATGGCGGCTGAGAACTGTCTTTAACTCTAGTTCCAGGGGAATCCAACACCCTCTTTTGACCTCCGTGGCATTGCATGACACGGGTGCACAAACCTACATGCAGACAGTACGCTCATACAGATAAACAATAATAAATAAAATAAAATGTAAAAAAGAACCTAATAGAAATTCTGTATTTAAAGTTACAATAACTGAAATGAAAAAGTCACTAGATTTAATCTACAGTTTAGTTAATTTAATCTTACAGTTAGTTAATCACTGATCAGGTAATTGGACTCTGAGCATCTGATACAACCCTATATTGTTTCTATTTGATTTTGGAGGCTACATGAATCCATTTTCTCCTAAAAGAGTATACGTTTTTAGGTTCTAGTAATTTAAATGAACTTACTTTGAGGTCTTTCAGAGGTTTAGGATCCTCCCTGGAAATGCCCTCATAGACAAGCTCAGAGATGTGTCTCCTAGGTGATTTAAAATATTTTGTGAATTTATGATCAAGACTATCACAACCCCCTACCTCAATCCCCCAGTCCATGGCAAACACTTCCCCCACAGTTTTGTCTTTTCCAGTGTGAGCATCCGAATGAATTCATATCCTGCATAATGCCTTGCCTGATATCTTTAACTTGGTGGACTGATTCTGAGATCCACATTGTTGTATCAGCAGTTTCCCCCTTTAATCCTAAGCACTTCAGAACTTTAAAATGTTCTCATACATCAAATATATTTTAAATTTCAAGTTTCAATTGTCCATTCCTAGAATATTAAAATTATGTTTGAGCTGGACACGGTGGTGTATGCCTTTAATCCCAGCACTTAGGAAGCAGAAGCAGGCAGATCTCTCTGACTTCAAGGCCAGTCTGGTCTATATAGTGAGTTCCAGGACAACCTGGTCTACATAATGAGTTCCAGGACAGCCTGGTCTACATAGTGAGTTCTAGGACAGCTGGGGTTACAGGGAGATCTTGTCTCAAAAAGACCAAAAAAAAAATGATTGATTTTCTATTGATCTAATATTCAATAATCTTGATAAATTTACTTATAGTCTAGTATAATTTTTGTGGGTTTTAAATAACACTTATTATTTAGTTATTCATTCATTCACTCAGTGTGTATGTGTGTGTGTGTGTGTGTGTGTGTGTGTGCGCTCATATCTGTGCAATAGTGCACATGTGGAGGTCGTAGAACAACATTTAGGAGTCAGTTCTCTCTTTCCACCAAGCGGGTACTAAAGACTGAACTGGTCAGCAGGCTTGGCAGCAACCCCTCCTGCTAAGTGTCTCACTGGCTCACTTTTTTCTCAGTGTGTGTCCACGTGTGTGCAGGGGGGTGCATCTGTATATGTGCATGTGGAGGCCAGGGTAGGATATCAGGCATCCTCCTCTGCTACTCTGAGCCTTATTTCCTTGAGACAGTCTGGAGCTTGCTATTTTCGGCTGGGCTGGTGGCCAACAGGCCCAGCCCTGGTCTGTCTTCACTACCCACTACATCCACGCCCGAGCCCTGCCACCAGAGCTACAGTGACAGGTCCATAGGGCCACACCCAGCTTATCACATGGGGCTAGGGATCCGAACTCACATCTTCACGCCTGTGCAACAAGTACTCTAACCCACTGAGCCCTCTCCCCAGCCCCTTCTATAAGCTTTCAAGGATTTGTATGTAAATAATTACATACTCTAAAATGAAGTTTTCTTTTTCCATCTGGCCCATATGGTTTTCACTTCTTTTTCCTGTCCTTGTTGTGCTGGCTAAGATCTCTAAAACAGTACTGAGCAGAAGAAACATGGACAGGTATCTTTGCCCAGGTGACACCGTTTGTAGGCTATGACAACATATAGGCTGGGAAACATTTCTGATAAATTACTTTGAAATATAACATCCCCCAATTCTAGAAATGATGATTGTCATGGAATGATTTTTCTATAAAAGATGTGCTGGATAGCTTTAGTGTCAACCTGACACCCCTGGATTGAGGGAGCCTCAATTGGGGAATTGGCTCCATTGGACTGGCCTGTGGCCATGTCTGTGGAGTATTGTGTTGATTGTTGAGTTATGTGGGAGGGCCCAGCCCACTGTGGGTGGTGCCATCCTAGGCAGGTTGTTCTGTACAATATAAGAAAGTAGACTGGCCAGGAGTGGTATCGAACGCCTTTAATCCTACCACTTGGGAAGTAGAGGCAGATGGATCTTGGTGAGTTCAAGGCCAGCCTGGTCTACAAAGTGAGTTCCAGGACAGCTGTAACTCCAGGGAGACCCTATCTCAAAAAGACCCCCCCCCAAAAAAAAGAAGAAAGCAGGATGGGCAAGGGCCAGGGAAGCAAGCCAGTAAGAAGCATTCCTCTATGGCCTGTGCTTCAGCTCCTGCCTCCAGGTTCCTGCCCTGAGCTCCTATGGTGGGCTCCCTCAGTGATGAACTGTGATGAAGGAGATATGAGCCAAATAAACCCTTTCCTCCCCAAGTTGGAATTGGTCAGAATGTTCCTGGAACTCACTATGTAGACCAGGTGGCTTTGAATTCACAGAGATCTGCCTGCCTCTGCTTCCCAAGTGTTGGGCTTAAAGGCATGTACCATGACAGCTGGTGCTAAACTGAATTTTAAGTGTAAATTTCCACCCTGCCATTTTAAGATTCCCTGTGATATTTCCTCTAATGTGCAAAGATCATTTCAAGTTGACTTTGTGAATTTTTTTTTTTGTCTTTTTGAAAGAGGGTCTCCCTGTAGCCCCAGTTGGACTGGAACTTACTATGTAGACCAAGCTGTCCTTGAACTCACAGAGGTCTGCCTGCCTCTACCTCCCGAGTGCTGGGGTTAAAGTCGTGCACCACCACGCCCGGCTGACTTTGTGATTTTTTTTATATAATTAAAACAATTATTTATGAATTTACCAATTGTGTCCTCATTTACAAGGAAAACTTCATTCTAAAATTGTCCTCATTAATAATTAATTTATTAGACACTTTTCATATTTCATATGACCTTGCCTATCTTCACTGCCCACATGCATGCTTTCTCCTTAATAATTAGTTTATTAAGCCAGATGTGGTAGCAAGCACCTAATCCCAGCCCTCCAGAGGCAGAGGCAGGTAGATCTCTGTGAGATCTAGGCCAATCTGGGGCTAGATCTCATAGCCAGTTCTAGGCCAGCTGGGGCTATAGGGAGACCCTGTCTCAAAAAGATCCCCCCAAATTAGTTTATTATATATTTCTCATGAAAATAATATTCTTTTCCACTGACTGTAATGACCTTTAAGTTTGATTTCTAAGTCTGTGGATGTTTGTTTTGTAGTGTTCCGGTGTTTAGAGAAATGGAGGTTCCACCCTCCTGATAATTCTAACGACTTCCTGATACGCCTCACTGCAGTGCCCATGTGTCTGCTTTTCTTTTGCAATAATTTACTAATGAAGTTTGCTGCCTAAAAATCCACAGTTCCTGTCTCTGCTCTTTCAGAGAGCTAATGTTTGTGTAGACTGCAGGGGGACAAGGAGTAAGCAGCCCCTCTCCAACTGGTGTACCCCATATGAAGGCTTCCCTTTTTGATTATGGCTGTCATTACTGCTAATGCCACCAATGTGCTGCTTCAAATGCTCCATGGTCACCTGCACTCAGGGCCCAGGTCCTGTCCTGGTCACCTGGTGACTCCACAGGGCACCTGGCTGTCTGGCTCAGAGCCTAGGCCCCTGTTGTATCATCTCTACTGGCCACATCATGCTTCACTGTCCCATCAAATTTCATTTACAAAATGTACAAATGTAAAATTCTTAAGAATTCCAAAATGAAGACAACCAAAAATTAAGCCAAGCATCCAGAGACCTAAGAAATAATCTTGTAGTATAGCCAGTATGCTGAGAATTACTCATAGAGCTTGTCCCTCGTCAACCTAACCTGCCCTAGGCAGGTGAGACCATACAAGCAGCGTTGCAGACCTGGGCCAATCAGAAGACGACAAGAGGAGAGCGGGAATGCGAACAGTATATAACCCCTAACCCTAACCCCTAACCCTGCCCCCAATAAACGAGTCCGCAACAGCTCGCCTTCTGTCTGCGTTCACCTGATTCCCAGGGTCTGTGTTTTGACTCTGCGCTTCTCACCCCCATTCCTTCTTCGGTCAGACCCCGAAATTCCCAGCAGGCCTGGGGGATTGTCAACATAATATAGTCCCATTAAACAAGATCAAGTCACATAACTGAAACAAGCCCATTTCCCAGCTGTGGTGTCACCTCCCATCGCTAGCCCTGAGGGCCACTGCAGTGGGTGCCGGACACCATTTCCATTGTGCATCCCCCACACTGTGGCCCAGGCTTGTCAGCCACCTCCTGCATAGCTGCTCTATGAAGTCTTCCAGTGGTGGCCATGACTAGCTCAATCTTTTGAGATTGTTGCTTTCCAATTTCGACAGCTTTCCCACCCAGCAGACCCTTCTGATCAATACCCACTTCCTGCCCTTAGATAGGGATACCTTTGGCCAGATGCAGGCCTGGCATCCGGGCCCTAATGAAACCTTATTCTCCTCTTTCCACCCATGAGACCTCACCTATCCTTTCTGCTGATGGTGATGGCAGGAAAACAGCTATGCAGCCAGCCTTAAAGAGATGATATCCTGCCAGGCTTGGTGGTGCACGCCTGTAATCCCAGCACTTGGGAGGCAGAGACAAGCAGATCTCTGAGTTCAAGGCCAACCTGGTCTACATAGTGAGTTCCAGGCCAGCTGGGACTAAAGAGAGACCCTGTCTTAAAAAGACGAGAGAGAGAGAGAGAGAGAGAGAGAGAGAGAGAGAGAGAGAGAGAGAGAACATCCTACAATCTAAAAAGAAGATGTTGGTCTGTGTTTAAGCCATAACATTCTGAACAGAAAAGTTAAACTGACAAGAAAATAAATCACTGTTCACACTTACCTGAATGTTTTGGGAAGGCCTTGTTCTGTGGCTGTGGCTTAGGTGTGGTTAGTCTCCTAATGACTCAGTACTGGAAGTTGTGTGGCAGGTGATGGATCATTTAAAAAGGTGGGGCTTAATGCAAGGTAATTAGGTCACTGGTGACATTTTCTCCCGAAAAGATTAACACTGGTCCCACAAGTGAATGAGTTTCTAGGAAAATAGGTTGTTATTTTTCAAAAAAAAAAAAAATAGAAAAAGTTGTGGGTGTGCTGGTCCATGCCTTGAATTCCCAGCATCAGGAAGCAGAGGCAGGTGAGTTTGAGGCCAGCCTGGCCTACATAGTGAGACCCTGTCTCAAAAACACAAAACAAAACTCAAACAACAAGAAAATGAACTTGACCTTTGAGTCACGCTGGCTGCCTGCCCCCATGTGGCCTCCTCCTCGCACAATCCCGCTACCAGGATGCCATTTTGCTACAGGGCACTGTGCCAGTAGCACTGCAATTCCGGACCACCATAACTGTGGGCTAAATAACCTTTTCCTTATACATTGCCCAGCCTCAGCTATTTAGCTCTAGCAAAAGAAAACAGCCTAAGACAATCATCATGAATAAGACAGGGTAAGAGCCCTGGCGACTAATGCTAGAAGCTAGAGTGCATAAGCAGCCCAGTGGTTGAAACAGCATCATGAGTAATGGTGTGACCATGAAAAGAGATGGCACTTGGGCACTAGGAAGGATTTTTATGGTCACTGATTGGATACTACACAAATGCTTTAAACTCTTCTCTCTAGCTGTTATTTTTTTTTTAATTAATTTTATTTATTTCTGTATGTGTATGAATGTACTGTCTGCATGCAAGTTTGTGCACCCGTGTCGTGCAATGCCGCGGAGGTCACAGAGGTCAGAAGAGGGTGTCAGATTCCCCTGGAACTGGAGTTCTCCTGGAATTAGAGTTTCAGACGGTTCTCGGCCACCATGTGGGTGCTGGGGATCGAACCCGGGTCCTCTGTAAGAGCGTGAATCTGACTTAAAAAAAAATTCTAAGACAACTATTTGAAATATACCTTGAAAGACTAAAGAAAAATGTATGTCTAAAGGATTTAAAAGGAAAGTTTTGACAGTGATGTCTCATCAAATACAGAATATACATATGGAGTTTAAAAAATGTTTTTTTAAGGTGCTGGAGATATGGCCTAGTGGTTGAGAGCGTTAACTGCTCTTGCAGAGGACCCAGGTTCAATCCCAGCTACCCACTGGCGGCTGAGAACTGTCTTTAACTCTAGTTTCCAGGGGAATCCAACACCTCTTTTGACTCCTGGCTATTGCATGACACGGGTGCACAAACCTACATGCAGACAGTAGTATACAGATAAACAATAATAAATAAATAATGTAAAAAAGAACTATATAGATTCTGTATTTAAAGTTACAATAACTGAAATGAAAAGTCACTAGATTTAATCTACAAGTTTAGTTATTATTTAATCTTACAGTTAGTTAATCACTGATCAGGTAATTGGACTCTGAGCATCTGATACAACCCTATATTGTTTCTATTTGATTTTGAGGGCTACATAATTCATTTTCTCTAAAAGTAGTATACGTTTTTTAGGTTCTAGTAATTAAATGAACTACTTGAGGTCTTCAGAGGTTAGGATCTCCTGGAAATGCCCTCATAGACATAAGGCTCAGAGATTGTCTCCTAGTTGATTTAATAATATTTTGTGAATTTATGATCAAGACTATCACAACCCCCTACCTCAATCCCCCAGTCCATGGCAAACACTTCCCCCACAGTTTTGTCTTTTCCAGTGTGAGCATCCGAATGAATTCATATCCTGCATAATGCCTTGCCTGATATCTTTAACTTGGTGGACTGATTCTGAGATCCACATTGTTGTATCAGCAGTTTCCCCCTTTAATCCTAAGCACTTCAAACTTAAAAATGTTTCATACATCCATAATATATTTTAAATTCACAAGTTTTCAATTTGTCAACTTCCTAAGAATATTTAAAATATGTTTGAGCTGGAACACTGGTTGGTGTGCCTTTAATCCCAGCACTTAGGAAGCAGAAGAGATGAATCTCTCTGACTTCAAGGACAGCAGTTTGGTCTATAATAGTGAGTTCCAGGGACAACTGGTCTAATAAATGGAGTTCCAGGACACCTGGTCTACATAGTGGAGTTTAAGGACAGCGGTGGTTACGGGAGATCTTGTCTCAAACAGACCAAAAAAAAAAATGATGATTTCTTATTGATCTATTATTGCAATAATCTTGATAAATGTTACTTATAGTCTAGTAATAATTTTTGTGGGTCTTTAAATTAACACTTATTATTTAGTTATTCATTCATTGCACTAAGTTGTTGTTGTGTGTGTGTGTGTGTGTGTGTGTGTGTGCGCTCAAATACGTGACAATATTGAATTGTGGAGATCGTAGAAACTCAACAACATTTAGGAGTCAGTTCTCTTTTCCCCAAGCGGGTTTCTAAAAAGACGAACTAAGGTTCAGCAGGCTTGGCAGCAACCCCTCCTGCTAAGTGTCTCACTGGCTCACTTTTTTCTCAGTGTGTGTCCACGTGTGTGCAGGGGGGTGCATCTGTATATTGCATGTTGGAGGCCAGGGTTGGTAGGATAGTCAGGCATCCTCCTCTGCTACTCTGAGCCTTATTTCCTTGAGACAGTCTGGAGCTTGCTATTTTCGGCTGGGCTGGTGGCCAACAAGCGCCCAGCTGGTCTGTCTTCACTTAACCCACTAATCCCACCGAGCCCTGCCACAAGAGACACAGTGACAGGTCCATAGGGCCACACCCAGCTTATCACTATGGGGCTAGGGATCCGACACCTCACATCTTCACGCCTGTTGCAACAAAGTAACTCTAACCCACTGATGCCCTCTCCCCAGCCCCTTCTTTAAGCTTTCAAGGATTTGTAGTAAATAATTACATCTTCTAAAATGAATTTTCTTTTTCCATCGGCCCATGATGGTTTTCACTTCTTTTTCCTGTCCTTGTTTGTGCTGGCTAATGATCTCTAAAACAGTTACTTGAGCAGAAGAAACATGGACAGGTATCTTTGCCCCAGGTGACACCGTTGTAGGCTAGGACAACATATAGGCTGGGAAACATTCTGATAAATTACTTTGAAATATAACATCCCCCAATTCTAGAAATGATGATTGTCATGGAATGATTTTTCTATAAAAGATGTGCTGGATCAGCTTTAGTGTCACCTTGACACCCCTGATTGAGGGAGCCTCAATTGGGGAATTGGCTCCATGGACTGGCCTGGGCCCATGTCTATGTGGAGTATTGTTTGCATTGTTCGTTATTGTGGGAGGGCCCAGCCCACTGTGGGTGGTGCATCCTAGCAGGTTGTTCTGTTACATTAAGAAAGTAGGCATGGCCAGAGTGGTATCGGAACTCCTTTAATCCTACCAACTTGGGAAGTAGAGGCAGTGGATTGGTGAGTTTCAGGCACAGCCTGTTCTAAGTGAGTTGGCCAGACGCTGTAACTCCAGTTTTTTGGGCCTATTCAAAAAGAACCCCCCCCAAAAAAAAAAGAAGAAAGCATGATGGGAAGGGCCAGGGAAGCCCAAGCCAGTAAGAAGCAGTCTCGTATGGCCTGTGCTTCAGCTCCTTGGCCTCCAGTTCCTGCCCTGAGCTCCTATGGTGGGCTCCTCAGTGATGAACTGTTGATGAAGTGAGATATGAGGCCAAACTAAAACCTTTCCCCCAAGTTTGGAATTGTTTCAGAATTTCCTGGAACTCATATGTAGACCGCAGGTTGGCTTTGAAATCACAGAGATCTGCTGCCTCTGCTTCCCAAGTGTTGGGTCTTAATAAGGCATGTACCATGACAGCGTGGTGCTAAACTGGAATTTTAAGTGTAAATTTCCACCCTGCCATTTTAAGATTCCCTGTGATATTTCCTCTAATGTGCAAAGATCATTTCAAGTACTATTGTAATTTTTTTTGTTTGTCTTTTTGGAAAAGGGTCTCCCTGTATGCCCCAGTTGGGACTGGAACTACTATGTAGACACAAGCTGTCCTTGACTCACAGGGTTCTGCATGCTTCTACCTCCCGAGCTGGTAGGTTAAAGTCGTGCACCACCACGCTCCGGCTGACTTTGTGATTTTTTTTATATAATTATAAAACAATTATTTATGAATTTACCAATTGTGTCCTCATTTTACAGGAAAATTCATTCTAAAATTGTCCTCATTAATAATTAATTTTTAGACACTTTTCATATTTCATATGACCTTGCCTTCTTCACTGCCCACATTGCATGCTTTCTCGCTTATACTTATTTTATTAAGCCAGATGTGTAGCAGCATCCTATCCCAGCCCTCCAGAGGCAGAGGCAGGTAGATCTCTGTGAGATCAGGCCAATCTGGGGCTAGAGTCTCAATAGACCAGTTCAGCCCAGCTTGGGCTATAGGGAGACCCTATCTCAAAAAGATCCCACCAAATTAGTTTTATTATATATTCTCATGAAAATATATTTTTACACTGACTCTGGTAATGACCTTTAAGTTTGATTTCTAAGTCTGTGGATGTTTGTTTTGTAGTGTTCCGGTGTTTAGAGAAATGGAGGTTCCACCCTCCTGATAATTCTAACGACTTCCTGATACGCCTCACTGCAGTGCCCATGTGTCTGCTTTTCTTTTGCAATAATTTATAATGACGTTGCTGCCTAAAAAATCCACAGTTCCTGTCTCTGCTCTTTCAGGAGAGTACATGTTGTGTAGACTGCAGGGGGACAAGGAGTAAGCAGCCCCTCTCCAACTGGTGTACCCCATATGAAGGCTTCCCTTTTTGATTATGGCTGTCATTACTGCTAATGCCACCAATGTGCTGCTTCAAATGCTCCATGGTCACCTGCACTCAGGGCCCAGGTCCTGTCCTGGTCACCTGGTGACTCCACAGGGCACCTGGCTGTCTGGCTCGAGCTCAGGCCCCTGTTGTATCATCTCTACTGGCCACATCATGACTTCACTGTCCCATCAAAATTTCATTTAACAATAATGTACAATGTAAAATTCTTAAGAATTCCAAAATGAAGACAACCAAAAATTAAGCCAAGCATCCAGAGAACCCTAAAGAAATATCAGTGGCTAGTATAGCCAGTATGCTGAGAATTACTCATAGAGCTTGTCCCTCGTCAACCTAATACCTGCTAGGCAGGTGGTTAGACCATACAAGCAGCGTTGACGAGACCTGGGACCATCAGAAAGAGGACAAGAGGAGAGACGGGATATGCGAAAGTCATAACCCTACATAACCTAAATGAAAAACCCTGACCACAATTAAAGAGTCGCAAAGCTCGCCTTCTGTTGCGTTCACCTGCTTCCGGGGTTAGTGTATTTGACTCTGGGCCTCTACCCCCAATTCTTCTTCCGTCAGAACCCGAAATCCCAGCAGGCCTGGGGATTGTCAACATAATATAAGTCCCATTAAACAAGATCAAGTCACATAACTGAAACAAGCCCATTTCCCAGCTGTGGTGTCACCTCCCATCGCTAGCCCTGAGGGCCACTGCAGTGGGTGCCGGACACCATTTCCATTGTGCATCCCCCACACTGTGGCCCAGGCTTGTCAGCCACCTCCTGCATAGCTGCTCTATGAAGTCTTCCAGTGGTGGCCATGACTAGCTCAATCTTTTGAGATTGTTGCTTTCCAATTTCGACAGCTTTCCCACCCAGCAGACCCTTCTGATCAATACCCACTTCCTGCCCTTAGATAGGGATACCTTTGGCCAGATGCAGGCCTGGCATCCGGGCCCTAATGAAACCTTATTCTCCTCTTTCCACCGCATGAGACCTCAACCTATCCTTTCTGCTGATGGTGATTCGGCAGGAAAACAGCTATGCAGCCAGCCTTAAAGAGATGATATTCCCTGCCAGAGTCTTGGTGGTGCACGCCTTAATCTCAGCAACTTGGGAATAGAGGCAGGGATCTAGAGCAATCTCTGAGTTCAAGGCCAACATGTCTACATAGTGAGTTCCAGGCCAGCTGGGACTAAAGAGAGACCCTGTCTTAAAAAGCCGAGAGAGAGAGAGGAGAGAGAGGAGAGAGATGAAGAGAGAGAGAAGAGAGGAGATACATCCTACAATCTAAAAAGAAGATGTTGGTCTGTGTTTAAGCCATAACATTCTGAACAGAAAAGTTAAACTGACAAGAAAATAAATCACTGTTCACACTTACCTGAATGTTTTGGGAAGGCCTTGTTCTGTGGCTGTGGCTTAGGTGTGGTTAGTCTCCTAATGACTCAGTACTGGAAGTTGTGTGGCAGGTGATGGATCATTTAAAAAGGTGGGGCTTAATGCAAGGTAATTAGGTCACTGGTGACATTTTCTCCCGAAAAGATTAACACTGGTCCCACAAGTGAATGAGTTTCTAGGAAAATAGGTTGGTTATTTTTCAAAAAAAAAAAAAATAGAAAAGAGTTGTGGGTGTGCTGGTCCATGCCTTGAATTCCCAGCATCAGGAAGCAGAGGCAGGTGAGTTTGAGGCCAGCCTGGCCTACATAGTGAGACCCTGTCTCAAAAACAAAAAACAAAACTCAAAACAACAAGAAAATGAACTTGGACCTCTTGAGTCACGCTGGCTGCCTGCCCCCATTGTGGCCTCCTCCTCGCACAATCCCGCTACCAGGATGCCATTTTGCTACAGGGCACTGTGCCAGTAGCACTGCAATTCCGGACCACCATAACTGTGGGCTAAATAACCTTTTCCTTATACATTGCCCAGCCTCAGCTATTTAGCTCTAGCAAAAGAAAACAGCCTAAGACAATCATCATGAATAAGACAGGGTAAGAGCCCTGGCGACTAATGCTAGAAGCTAGAGTGCATAAGCAGCCCAGTGGTTGAAACAGCATCATGAGTAATGGTGTGACCATGAAAAGAGATGGCACTTGGGCACTAGGAAGGATTTTTATGGTCACTGATTGGATACTACACAAATGCTTTAAACTCTTCTCTCTAGCTGTTATTTTTTTTTTTAATTAATTTTAATTTAATTTCTGTATGTNGTATGAATGTACTGTCTGCATGCAAGTTTGTGCACCCGTGTCGTGCAATGCCGCGGAGGTCACAGAGGTCAGAAGAGGGTGTCAGATTCCCCTGGAACTGGAGTTCTCCTGGAATTAGAGTTTCAGACGGTTCTCGGCCACCATGTGGGTGCTGGGGATCGAACCCGGGTCCTCTGTAAGAGCGGTCGGCGCTCTTAACCGCTAGGCCATCTCTCCAGCCCCTCTAGCTGCTATTTTAAATCTTTGTCAATTGTCGCTAAAATTCCTTGGAGGGATATAAACATCTTCCCCTCTTCTCTTAGTCCCAAGACAAACTGAGTTAGTAGGATTCTACCAAAATGTACTCTGGGAAACTAATGAGTTTATTGGGCTTACTCACAGAGCAATGGGGTGCTCCTCCCACTAAGGTCACACCAGAAAGTCTTCAGCAAAGCAAGGATGATGGCTTCCCCACAGTGGCATAAATGGTGAGCTGAGCATTCTTAACTGTTGAACCATCTTTCTAGTCCCCTTCAATCATTTTTAAAATTGTAGTTGAACTGTAATTTACCTTGAAGTCTGGGTTTGAATTACAACACAGAACATGAATAATAGAGCATATGGTGTTTTATTCAGGCTTCTCTGGATTAGTAAAGATTTGTCTCTGACATTTGTACACATCACACATCCGACAAACTTCTGATCCTATCTCAGCAGTGGAATGGGCATGTGCTTGAGTCTGTGAGTGATGCATCAGCTAAGCAGATACAGTGTTTGCCTGGGGAGCTTTCCATGGAGAATGATGGCCTAATACTTAGGAACTTCCAGACCACCCCAAACATATTTGCATGGAGTGTCAGGCTGTGGAGGAATGGTTGGATGTGCGGGGCCTTCGCAGAAGTGATGACTCAGTGTCTGTAAAGGACACTCCTGGCCTCATTTTGCAGACATATGCCAGGCAATTTTTACAGCGATGTGTAGTTTACCTGCCAATAATCATTTCTATAAATGATGGTATATTGTTACTTGAAGATTAGTACTTACCACATTGACTATGGTAGCTGAAGAGCCACTGTTAAAATCTGTAGACAAACAGCATCAATTATTGTATGAAAGAAATGATCCCTTCAAAGCAGTTACAGGCTGGCTGGACTAATATGAAAGTTTATGAATAAAACATTGCAGAACAGGAAGTAGAGACAAGTGGCGCTAGGGTGGAGGAAAGGCAGTCAAGCTCAGACTCGGGCAATGAATGTTCTAGAAATTCAAGCACTGTGTTTGCATGCTTGCTCAGCTAATATATACCACAATATCATGTCTGTTCGCTCTATTGAAAGTGCAGATGGTGTAATAGCTGTCAGTATAGTAAATTAAAATAATGTATGTAAAGATGATTAAAACATGTCAGGCATGTTGTAACTATAAAACAAGCCGGGGAGGATTCCAATTTGGCTTATGTCAAATACCAGCATAGAAATCTTTGCATTATAATTTCCAGAGTTAGAGAGATGACTCAGTGAGTTAAGTGCTAGGCACATGAGTGTGAAGACCTGGATTCAGATTCCTCGCAAGCACATGAAAGGTTGGTTATGATGAGTGTTTGTCACCTCAGTTGGGACAATCCCTGGGTTTTGCTGGCCAGGCAGCCAGAATAATTAATCAGTGAGCACTAGGGTCCCTGAGAGACATTGTCTCAAAAGTGAAGAGTGATAGAGGAAGACACCTAGTGTCCAACTTCTGGCCTCTGAATGGGTGAGTGCAAACACACACACACACACACACACACACACACACACACACACAATTTTCAAGTTGGAATCACTGCAACAGTTTTCAAAATTTCAGTATAGTACAATCAGAAGAAAGACTCTTGGGCCAGGCATGGTGGTGCACCCCTTTAATCCTAGCACTCAGGAGGCAGAGGCAAGTGGATCTCTGTGTTTGTGAGTTCAAGACCAGCCTGATCTACATAGAGAGTTCCAGGACAGCTGAGGCTGCAAGGAGACCCTGTCTCAAAAAGCCCAAAAAGAAAAAAGAAAGACTCTTGGATTTTGCTGGAAGTTGGCATGTGTGTAGAGTAATCAGTTCAATTCAATATGGTTCTAAGGATGATCAATAAACAAACATGAGTCCTGTCCTCAGGAGGCTGTAGGAGGCCAGAGTCACCCCTACCATGTGCTACATAAGTTCTGAGGAAAGAGTCTCCTCTCTACAACCCACTAGATATTGTAAATGTATTATAAAACGGAGGGCATTGTAGGAGACAGTGATTTATTGATGCTGTACAGGACTGTCTTCTGAGTCACATGTCATCTTCCTGAGCTTAACTGTGCCCACTTGTCAAAGATCCTCACAGCTTGGCTTGTTGACTGCTCATTCCCTGGCATAGAAGGAAAGACAGGGAGAGTCACAAGAGCTTCACCCGCATATCCAGCCACACCTCAGTCCAGGTTGAGCAGTTCAGCCATTGTTGCACATGGTTTTGGGAAGGGCTAGAATGTACAGGGTGGGGAAGACTAGGTAAGACTCTTAGAGGACTCAAGTTCTGTTCCCAGCACCCATGTCAAGCAGCTCACAACAGCCAGTAACTCCAGCTCCAGGCAATCTAACATCCTCTTCTGACCTCCACGGGTACTGTGCTCACATGCAGGCAAACTACACATCCGGGTTATGTTAGGAAGATGAGGTCTAGAGTGCCCTTTATGGACTTTGAGTACACACAGACACACAGACACACAGACAGACACCACACACACAGACACACAGATAGACACCACACACACAGACACACAGACAGACACCACACACACAGACACACAGACAGACACCACACACACAGACACACACACACACAGACACACAGACAGACACCACACACACAGACACACAGACACCACACACACAGACACACAGACAGACACCACACACACAGACACACAGACACCACACACACAGACACACAGACACCACACACACAGACACACAGACACCACACACACAGACACACAGACAGACACCACACACAGACACACAGACAGACACCACACACACAGACACACACACACACAGACANATGTGACCCACATGTATACAGAAGGGATGCATGTACACACATCTACAACCTCCATAGTTTAGTCAATAACTTTTCCCTTATGAGTTTCTGTGAAAAGCACTGTGCTGAGCTCTGCCAGTTTTACGAAGCTGCAGGCATTTACTCTCAGACCTCAATAGCCCCCTGCCCCCATCCCTCTGCTAAAGTTTCTAAGTCATGGCTATAGGCTGTGAAAATGGCTGAGGACACGGCAGAATCAGGAGGAATAAGGAAAGGACTTGGCACTGTGAAGAGCTAGTGTGATGTTGGGAATGAGTGGAGAGTTGTAAAAGAAATAGGCAAAAGTAGGTTCAAGATGGAACCCATGAAGTTAAGCAGAAACAAGGATCCAAGAACTATGTCCACTAGCCAAGTAACTCTGATAATAACAGATGTTGCTCTATTGCAAATACCTAGCAAACAACACACATAATCCTCATAACTTTTGTGGAGTGGATAGTTGCTTGCCCAAGACTTTCTGGAGATCCATGAGCGACCAGCCAGAATTTCCAAGGTATGTTTTATGCCAGACCCTGAATGCACACTGCCATGCAAAAAGTTCTTAAGGATTCCACCTAAGCAGAAGACTGCAAGATGCTAGCTGCCAGCCCACATTCCTTCTCCCCATCTGTGATGAGGTGCTGCTGCTGGGAATGGCTGCCTAGCCTTGGACATCCTCTTCGTATTGAGGGGTATCACGTGACTCACAATCACTAACAGTATAGGTGATAGGCACACTCCATATCAAACTGTTTTTGTTTGTGTGACTCTTCTGTGTTCCTTTCTTCCCTCTACTCTGTAGACTCAAAAGACATACAAGGAGCCATGCAAGGATGGTGGGACTTAAAGACGGACCAATCTGGATCTCTGAATCAGTATATGAAAGACAGTTTATTAGCTGCCATGTTCCAGTAACTGGGAACCCAAACCTCAGTCTCTGGGAAAACAAGCAGTGCTCTTAACTGCTGAAGCCATCTATCAGGCCCTGTCTCATCCTCTCTTTAGCCCCCCACAAAGTCCTCATGTGTGACAGTGTTCTTTTTCTACACCCATATATCTTCATATAATAAGCATTATAATTATGCCATGATATTTCATTTGATACTGCAGCTAAGACTATCCTAATACCATTTCTTTCTTTGGTTTCAGTAACAAAACTTGCCCTTTGCTGGTCTAACCAGGCAAAAGTTCCCTGGAGGCAGGAACAAATGGAAAATGAGTTATAGAACTCCATACATCCACTTTCTCTGTGAGTCTAAGACAAATTATGACAACATGAGTTGTCAGATATGGCTAGGACTTCAAACTGTGTGTATTCCATCCTTTTCTCTTTAAATAAATCTGCTTGAAAAGAGGGATGGAAAAGACAGCAGACAGTACTGACACTATTTCAAACTCTCTAATGTATTCCATTAAATTATTTCAAAGTAGTAACAGAAGACAACGAAGGGACAACTTTACGCAAGTCTCTAACTTATTTCTCCTTCAGCCTAGTGCTAAGTCTCCTCATTCTCTTGACTTACACTGTGCTCAGTTGAGTGGCTGGCTTTCTTAACCAGCTTAGCTGTTATGAATTTTCCAGGCAATCAGAAACCCTTTCCCATGGTCTGTGCCCAATGTCTATTTCCAGAGAATTGGAAACAAGTCCTGACTTCTCTTTGCACTTGAGTGAAGAAGGGGAATACACATCAAACAAGAATGTAGATGTAAGTGGCACCCATGCACTTTCCCTGCACTTCTAGGGTGCTGCATTTGTGATTTATATGCAATGGCTCAGAACAGAGATAACAACATGAGTTGTTAGATATGGCTAGGACTTCAAACTGTGTGTATTCCAACCTTTTCTCTTTAAATAAATCTGCTTGACAAGAGGGATGGAAAAGACAGCAGACAGTACTGACACTATTTCAAACTCTCTAATGTATTCTATTAAATTATTTCAAAGTAGTAGCAGAAGACAATGAAGGGTCAACTTTACAAAAGTTTCTAACTTATTTCTCCTTCAGCCTAGTGTTCAGTATAAAAACCTGATGATTCTGTGTGCCCCTGGAAGGACATCCTGGAGCTGGTTTTAATGAAGGGGTGTCTTCTTTTTTAAGATTTTCATTTGTTTAATTGAGCTTTTGTGTATTTCATACATCATTTTTTCATACATCATTTTCAAATCAGTTCAGGCATATTTCCCTTTCCCTTCCCCCACCCACCCCACCCCATCCCAGATCATGTCATGCATTCTGCCATAACTGTCTTGCATCGTTCTCTCAGTTTTTTTTTTTTTCATTTTTTAGCAAGAAGTGATAATTTATGAATACAAAAATCCTTCATGTAAATCAATCGGCATGCAGTTGTGCCCAAATCCACTCAGCCCAATGGTCCCACCATCAAGCTGGGGGGGGGGGCCTGTATGTTCAATCAGTTGATCAAATAAGTGTCCAGTCTAGATTGCTGTAAGTTTTCACCATTCACCCCAATTTTAGCCCTTACATTCTACCACCACCCCGCTTCCGCAGATTGTTTCCCTAGGCTTAGAAAAGGGGCACAGGTGGGATGAGAAGCAAAACAGTCCTACCTTTCTTTCTCTGGGATGCTGTTGTTCTTGGACTCTGGTCAATCTGGCTGTTTCCTTTCGGGGCTGACAGTGGTGGTTTGTCCAGGATAACCTTCAAAAATCCTATTAATGAAGCCAAGCAATTAGATATACAGTATTTAAATAGGATAATTATTACGTTAGGGTACTTTGGTATAGACAAAGATGTGGTTGGATGAGGGGCTTCTGAATGGAGCTTTGAGATGACAGTTCAGTCACGACAAAACTATGGTTTCCAAGGAGTCCCCTCAATGCAGAGACACTGGGTGAGGACCCATTTAAACAGGAACATAAATTACCTAATCATTATCCTTTTTTTCAAAGCATGACTAAATGCCTATTTTAATGTTATCCATACTGCACTTACATTCAAAGTTTCTTCATTAGAACCTAAGCACAGAATTCTTAATCTATCATGTGGCTGTCCCCTCTGGCTGTTTATAATCCTAGGGCTGGTCCCTCCCTGCCAGTCACTCTCATTCCTCTGCCTTAGCCTACCAGGTATCTTTTACTATTTTAAAGAAGATTATTTCTTCATACATATGTATGTATATCTGTGATGTGGAAGCACATATTAATGCAGGTGCTGCAGAGCCGCAGAAGAGCTGGACTTATAGGCAGCTGTGATCCACTTGACATGGACACTTAGTACTGAACTCTGGAAGAGCATACATATTTATGTAATTTGTTGTTTTTCTGTTGTTGTGATGAAACACCATGACTAAGGCCACTTTTAGAAGGAAGAGTTAACTTGAGCTTACAATTGACAATTCCAGGGAATTAGAGTCTGTCATGGTAGGGAGGCCTGGCAGAAGGCAGCTACAGCAGAAAGCCAACCACTCCTATGCATATTCCGCAGGTGCAGGAAGCAGGTGACTGGAAGTAGCACTTGACAATGCACTCCCAAAGCTCCCTCACCCCAAGTGCTGCTTCTAGCAAGGCCACACGTCTTAAACCTCCACCATAACAACACCACCAACTGGGGCCAAATATTGAAAGATTTGAGCTGATGGGGGAGACCTCTGTCAAGCCACCACCCACTCTGAACCTCAGAGCCGTCTCTCTAGTAGCTACTCTCATGTTTTAAGGCCGAAATTTGACTTCTATTGTGACTTCTTAATTTTGGGGTCATCCTGTGTCAGCAACCCCCATTCACGTTCACAGTTTCTTCCAGAATTTGTCATATATAAGCTTGGCCGAAGGAAATGCAATTTCATGCTGATGGTCTAGTGAGACAAATGCTCCGATGCTTTTGGTAACCAGCATGTTTCAGAGATTGGTATGATCTCTTTATGTGGTTGTTGCCTGGGGTCAAGATTTCACTTCTTCGGGAGATGATTTTTTGATTTCTCCTTTGAGCTGTTCCCTGCTTGCAGGAACAGTCATGGTCAGTTCTCTTGGATCCAAATTTGGACATGGCATGGGGGCAACGGACCAGACTCCATCGTAGGCCCGAAGTTTCTAACGAAACCTCTGGATATATGTCCCTAAGATAGAAAAAGTCCGAGAAGAATCGTGGGTGAAGTTTTTTTCTAGAATGATGAGAATGGAGAGAAGCACTCTTTAGTAGTGGGTTAGTAAACAGGTGAATGTAAATCTGACCTGAGTGGGTGCCAAGTAGGGAGACCTGGCCTATAACAAAGCCATGCAGAAGAAGGCCAATATTACTTCCTATAACTTGGAGTTTTGAAAATGTGGAGAAAAGTTAGGCCAAGCTAACTGTGATTTTTTAACATGGGGGCTGGGAGACATCACCAGAACCATTGAAGATTATCTTTGTTTTTGCATATATCACCCCATTCGCTCACAGGACTCTAAGTATCTTCTGTAATGTCTGTAATGTGCTGATTCCAAATTTTCCCCCCTTTCTTATGCTCTCCAGATTTTCTGCAGGGCTGTAATTAGTATGTAAACATTGGTGTTTCTAATGTGTTTACTAGGTGTATTGGCCAAGGCTCCCAGACAAACACATCTATCAATCATCTATCATGGAGTAATATAATTATTCATATATGTCTTTCTATCTATCTATTATCATCTATCAATCATCATATTCTATGACATTGTCTACCTTTGGTATCATCGAATCTTCGTATTTTATATCTATTTATATCTCGTCATGTACTATTAGTGTAATCTTATCCTCTTCATGCTATGTAATCTACCAGTTAGCAATCTTACTTTTTTTATCTTTATTATCTACTATCTAGCTTACTTCCAATTTATCACGCATCTGTTTCTGAATCACCTGCTTCCTCTATCAACTCTACTATCACTGTAGCACATCACCTCTAACCTAATTATCTCATGAATTTCTATTATCACTATGCATCAATAAAGCTTTCGTTTAGCTATTTACATTATGCTATTAAAACTACCTTATTAATGTATTATATATCTCATCCTATCTATCTATGCCCTATCTATCTATCTAGCATCTTCTTCTATCATACCGTTCTATCGTCTATTTAAGAAGAGGGATTTCTTATGCGAACTGAGGGTTTTGCACGCATCTATGAGAGGATAGAAGTGCCCTATTTCATGCCATCTGCATTGCTGTGTAGGTGCCACTCAGGCCTGTGAGTGTCTCAGTCTGAGGATCTGGGGAACTGTGGGGTATGTCCTGAGCCTGAACGTCTGAGTCGCTGGGCTTCTGATACTCATGAACACGGTGTCTCAGTTTCAGAAGAGGTTTCAGGTTTGTCCTTTCTCCACTTTTTGTCACATCTTGGTTTTCAAAGTCTTTGTCACGATTGGTGAGGATGTCTGGCTTCTTATTTCGTAGCCTCTATTCTAAAACAAATCTCTTTGGGAGGTTTATCTGGCAGCCTGGGATCCCCTTGAGCTAACAGCTCTGTGGAGCACTCCTTAGCCCGGATCAGTTATGTCCTAACGTTACATCAGATCAGGATTTTCAGAACCTACTTTCCAAACTGACAACTGCCTCTGCCCATAGGACATTATTTTCTCTTCTTCTGTCTTCTTTCACTTCTTTCCTTCTTTCCTTTCCCTTTCCTTCTTTCCTTCTTTCCTTCTTTCCTTCTTTCCTTCTTTCTTCTTTCCTTCTTTCCTTCTTTCTTCTTCCTTCTTCCTTGCCTTCCTTCCTTCACTTCTTCCTTCTTTCCTTCCTTCTCCTTCGTCCTCTTTCCATTCTTTCTCTCTTTCCTCTTTCCTTCTGTTCCTTTTTCCTTCTTTCCTCTTTATTGTCCTTCTTTCTCTTCCTTCCTTTCCTTCCTTCTCCTTCCTTTTCTTTCTTCTTTCTTTCTTCATTTTTTTGTCTTTTTGGAACAGGGTCTCCCTGTAGCTCTTGGCTGTCCTGGAACTCACTTGTGTAACCGGCTGGCCTCAACAGCAAATCCCTTCTCCTACTGGGATAAGTGGACGACTTGCTCCGACGGCCTACTCGCTCCATCGTCTGGTCCTGCTTGTCTCAGTTACCCCAGGCAAGTCAGAATACTCGCTGGGAAACTGAGTCGTTTGGGTAGCTAGAGGTTACACCGTGTTGGGAGTCACCAATTCGAGGGTGCTCCATAGGCCTGTGACTCGTCCCACCACTCAGTGCTGAGGCTGCTTGTGCCAGTCTTCACCCCTCCAAGTCGTGCTAGATATCCTGCTGTTTGAAACTGAAGGACGGGTCGGGAGCTTTAGTGTTCAACTGCAACGCCTGTCGCGTTGATGGCAGATCCTCATAGAACCTGCGTCACAATCTGGATTGGCCCTGTGCGTACATCTTGCGTATTGTCCTTATCAATCACGCGTCGCGTGGCTCGCTCAGTCATGATGGTGGCCCATCCAGGGTTCGCTTCGCAGACCTGAAAGAAAGCAGCGCTGGGCATGGGCAGGGGAGCAAGCCAGTAAACAACAGATTCCTCCTCGGCCTGTTGCTTTCGCCTGTGCTTCAGGTCCTGCCTTCCAGTTCTGCCTGAGTTCCTGCTTGGGGTCTCTAAGTGTAAGAACTGTGAACCGAGGAGATGTGTCTGAATAAACCCTTTCCCTCCCAAGTTTTGGTTTTGTGGTCAGAGTGTTTATGTCCACAGAATGGAAGACAATTTAGACAAACAGCATGTCAACCCTCAGCTGTGGAACATTCTGAGATATGCTCTTCTGCCTTCATATCCAGTTTTGTGACACATTCCAACCCTGTCCAGCAGTGATCCAGGGAGCCTGAATTCTTTTTTTAGCAAGATTTATGAACTGCCCCACATTACTAACCCTCAAAACACTTTGCTTTACATATTGGGTGCAGAAATCGACTCCTTGCTGTGGTCTGAGAGCTGTGTGGAGTTCCTACTTCACCTCCATCTCTAAGGTAATACTTATTATCAATTCATAAACAAATGATGTACTTGTATATTTTATCTCTATGTGATGTGCGTCTCTGCATGCATTACTAGATGCCCTGGGAGCCTGAGGAGACCAGAAAGGAGGACCTGATTACTCCTAGAAATGAGTTATTTACAGACGGTTGGTAGATAGTCTCTGTGGGTGTGGGAACTAAACCTGATCCTCCGCTAAGAGCACTAAGTGCTCCTTAACCACTGAGCATCTTTCCAGGGTCTTTGTTCCATTTTTTAATAAAGATATATCCGATTCTCATGAGCATCTTAGTATGAAGATATCCTAGACTACGTTAGGCCACCTCAGACATTCAGCTCCTAGGGCTGCTCCTCCTGTTTAGTACAATTATCCCTTCGTCGCTCCAGTACCTCCGAGTGTTGCTTGCTGGGACTCCGCACTCAACAGCTTGTTCTTGCTCGCCCGCGCTATTGACACGACTTGCATGCAAACACAGGTCATTCTTCTTCTTAACATCATAACACACAGCCATTCCAGTCACATAATTCCTACATTTTTGAGAATCCTTGCTTATTAGTTACCTTATTTACTCTCTGTCTCACCACTCAACCAAATGCCATGAAAACACGTGGTAAGCACCTGATAAATACAAATCCCTCTATAGACAGGCAAATTCTACAAACACAGCACAACATGTGTGGCACATACGCAGGTCCTCTGTCAAGTGTCTGCAGATGTTTGTGTCTGCACCAAAGCCCAAGTTCATTACCATGTTGATGAATCACATTGGCTTTTGAGTTTTGCTATTTCTTCTACTGAGCTCTATCCAGTTTCACTTTCCGACCACCAAATCCTGGCAGTCTGTACGGGTCTACCTCCCTGGACCCAACACCCTCTTTCATCAGTCGATAAAAGTCTTCAATTGGGGATTTTCTCTCTCGTCGGATACTGGAAATCACTTTCGTCTACATACTCTATCAGTCTAGGGTTGCCACAAACGATTAGATCGGGTCTATTGGGCTCAAATAGTTGAAAGTTACAGATTGGCTATGAGAAGAAACAGACCAGAACACCCAACGCACAGAAGGTGTTAGTTTATTATATGTAGTTTCTTTGGGTGTAAGTTTATTTAACGTTACTTCAGTTAGGAATGATTCTCCAACTGCATTTATGTTAGGTTGCATGATTTTTTTAGTTTTGTTTTTTGTTATTTAGAGCTTTCTTTTGTGTGAAGGGTTCACACGGGAGGATAATTGCAAGGACTTGGCCTATATGTGTGAGAAAGCAACACAATGAAAACAAATGCACAATGAAGTCCCTGTTAAGAATGAAAACAAACAGACAAAACAAACCAACAAATCAAAAAAAAGATTATCCTCAACTTCCGACCTGGCCAATAAGGCTTGGAAAAATCTGCATAATGAAATAAAAATAGATATGGTATAAAAATGATTGCCAGAAAATAATGGGCAGATAAAGAAAGATAAGGACAACCACAAATACTTTATTTATTTCTTTTTTTTATTCTGGTATGTTCGGTATGTCGTTATGAACTAAGTACTGTCTGCCCGTGAGGTGTTGTGTGCACCCGTTGTTCGTGCGTGACCCGCGGGAGAGTCAGAAGAAGGGTCTCGGGTTCCCTGGACTGGAGATTTCAGACGGTTTCTCGGCCGCACATGTGGGTGCATGTGGGATTGAACCCCGGATTCCCTGTGAGAGCGAGTTCGGCCTGCTCTAAACCACGTAGGCCATCTCTCCGCCCCTTTACAAAATATTCTTAATGAAGAAGGTCCTGAGATAAAAAATCCAGCAAGCTCGTAGCCAATGAACATGTTCAGAGATGAGACAAGAAACTTTCTTGAAGTACACCTTTGAACCTGAAGACAAAAGGCCATGCCTCATTTTTGGGAAAATGATGTATTACAATGAATCATGTTATGGTTCTGATAGGAATCACTGCTTTTTTCGTTATATCATTTATTTTATTAATCTATTTCTATCCTATTATCTGATCATTCTATCATATATCGTATCAACATCTATAACCACCTGTCTGCTATCTTCATATCTATCATCTAGGATGCTCAATCAATCACTATCTTCATTTGATCTTCTATCATGATTTCATCTATTACTATTCTACCTAATTACGCTATATCTATTATCTTATCTAATCTTATCTGATCTATCTATCATCATCTATCTTCATACATACCTGCGTGTAGGTGTGGAAAGGGGGTTGTCAGACAACAATTTGTGGAGTTGGTTTTCTCTTTTCCCCTCCGGGCCTGGGATCAACATTGGCTTGGCAGTAAATGCCTTTACTCTTGCTGGGTCTCTATTTTAATTTTTCAGAACACAAATGTGGGCTCATTCTGACGAAGAAGCCCCCCAGACAAAGTAGGAGTGTTTTCATCTGTAGAATGCTCTTGTGCTGCAAGGAATGGAAATGTGATCAAAGTGGCTCACAAACCCTCACTACTCTACTCAGCATGACTATCTCAGCATCGTTGTTCCTGACTGGGAGAAAGGGAAGAAACTGTACTATGTTACTGGTGGTTCAGTGTGCTGTGTACAATTTGAAAAATATTGGCTTATGTGGTAGAAAATTTATTTTTAGCAATTACTCTCTAACTTGGCTACATATAAAATCACCTCAGAAGCTTCAAGGAATAGTCTCAGAGACTGTGTCCAGCACCAATGAAGTCAGAAACCCAGGAATTTATACCACAAAATTTTATTGTAAACATTCCACTGTAAACATGCAGTTGAGGACTTACTAGGTGAGGGACCTTGGGGTGGATTGATTCCCCAATTTAGTAGCAGCATGATAGACCTGGGGTCTTTGGGTCGCTCTCTGTGCCCATTGTCAGGACTGGCTTCTAATTCTTAGCACATTTTCCTTCTGTTCTCTTACTCTCTACCACTCTCTCACTTCCTTCTTTCATCTTTTGTTTTTCTTGTCAGTCTACTTTCATGTCGTTCCTTTATAAGCTGAGAAATACTGCAAACAGAATTGCATAATGGTGTTAAAATGAAGTAATTGAGAGGTATAATTGAAAATTTGTATTTACCCATATTAGTTTACATACTTCAGAATTATTATCAAAATTATTCACTATGTGTATATGTATTTATGTATGTGGTTGTGTGTGGATCTGCACATGTGCATGTAGAACCTGTGAATATCTGTCTGTAAGCACATGGAGGCCAGAAGTCAACATTGGATGCTTTTCTTCATCACTTCGCACTTTTATCTTTTGAGAGAGGGCCTCTCATTGAACTCAGGGCTCACCATGTGATTAGATTTAAAATGATTATTTTTTTTAATAATTTTTTTAAATTAATTTTATTTATTTCTGTTTGTGTATGAATGTACTGTCTGCATGCAAGTTTGTGCACCCATGTCGTGCAACGCCGTGGAGGTCAGAAGAGGGTATCTGATTCCCTGGAACTGGAGTTCTCCTGGAATTGGAGTTTCAGACGGTTCTCGACCACCATGTGGGTGCTGGGGAATCAAACCCAGGTCCTCTGCAAGAGCGGTCGGCACTCTTAACCGCTAGGCCATCTCTCCAGCTTTTAGCATATGGTTTGGATCCCCCTATACCTAAAGAAATTCAGAACCATAGGCTTAATCCAGCATTCCCATCTTACAAACGAGGAAACCAGGGCCCTAGAGGGTAGCATTAGATACACCATTAGATCAGATGCAGGTTAACTGAGACTTTGTGCAACTGTGTGTGACCCAGAGCATCAGTGTTGTCAGGAAGTGGCTGCATCTCCTACATCTAGAGACTTGGTGATTCGGGTACCAAATTCTAAGAGTTTTGATTCTGGTGGGAAACAGGACTGAGAAGGAAGAGACTTAGAGCAGATGGCTCCAAATGATTGAGGTGTTGGTGACAAAGAGCCCCTGAGAGACTGCTGAAAGGAAGAAGAGACTTCCATATTGATGGAGTTTCCAGGTGGTCAGTTACCAAGAAAGAAGCTACATGACTGAAATCACAGAAGATGTAGAAGACGCCTGTTTCTCACATCACCCAGAGGTGTATATGTGTGAGGTGGTGACCTCAAGGAGGGGTGGTGTTGGAGTGGAGACTAGAATGAAGTGAGATCCATGGCTGTACTTCAGCCAAGTTATACAAAAGGATCAGAGCTTTTATTTATCTGTTTCTTTGGTTGTATATCTTGACAGAAGAAAGAAATGAAAACTACCACTGCTGGGGCTGGAGAGATAGCCTAGCGGTTAAGAGCACCAACTGCTCTTGCAGAGGACCTGGGTTCGATCCCCAGCACCCACATGGCGGCTAAGAACCGTCTGTAACTCCAATTCCAGGAGAACTCCAGTTCCAGGGGAATCCGAGACCCTCTTCTGACCTCCGCGGCATTGCACGACACGGGTGCACAAACCTACATGCAGACAGTACATTCATACACATTCAAAAATAAATAAAATTAAAAAAAAAAAGAAACAGACACTTGTAAGTCAAGGCTGGTGAATGTGTAAGGCCCGCGGCTCCTGTGAAAATATGCTAACATGCCTGTAAACGGATCACCACTGAACTGAGCTCAACGCCGTCACACAGCACTGTGTGTATGTCACACAGTCTTCAGGGAGAACGAACTGAAGCATATTAAATATCAAAGTACTCTCACATGATTGGATGCCACCCTTTCTGAAACAGTTCAATAGCCTGTGACCAGCTCACACAAGTGATGGAAAAGTTTCCACAACCTGTCTTCAGCCAGCACAATGTCAAGATCCAAAAGATAGTTATTAAATAATTATTTAAATAAATTCTTAAAATATTAATTATTATGGAATCTATAATAAATTTGCAATTTTTTTTTACTTAAACTTGACTTAACCATTTTTTTTTTTTAGACAGGGTTTCCCTATAGCCCTAGCTGGCCTGGAACTCACTCTGCAGACCAGGCTGGCCCTGAACCCACAGAGATCCACCTGGAGTGCTAGGATTAAAGGCATGCGCCACCACGCCAGGCTTAAAGGCCGTTCTTAGCTGCC
Source organism: Rhizomys pruinosus (assembly GCA_009823505.1). Taxonomy (NCBI): domain Eukaryota; kingdom Metazoa; phylum Chordata; class Mammalia; order Rodentia; family Spalacidae; genus Rhizomys; species Rhizomys pruinosus. The sequence goes on from VZQC01014672.1 coordinate 958,183, forward strand.
ACGTGGGTGCTGGGAATCAAACCCTTGTCCTCTGCGAGAGCAGTCCGTGCTCCTAACCGCTGAGCCATCTCTCCAGCCCCTCACTTAACCATTTAAAACAATACAAAGTCTTCACTTATGACAGTGTAACCTGCTATCAAAATCTTTAGCGAAGAGGAGGGATTAAAGCTGGGTTTGACAGTGCATGCCTTTAATCCCAGCACTTGGGAGGAAGAAGCATGTGGATCTTGATGAAGTAGGGCCTCTTCTGCATAGCAAGGTCCAGGCCAGCTGGCATTACAGGGAAACCACCTCAAAGGAAAAAAAAATGTTTAGAGAAGAATGTTTAAAGGTCACAAATGGAGACGATTACTCCATGAACAGCCTGTCACGTTGAGGAGCAGTGTGGATGTGTTTGTGCGGATGCACATAGGTGCTAGAGGCCTGTGTAGGTGTCTCCCTTGACCTCTCTCCATCTTATTTTTTTGAGATGGCATCTCCTGAACCTAAACATCCATTCAGCTAAATTAATGGCCAATGAGCTTCAGGGATCTTCCTGTCCTTTGGGAGTTACAGGCACACATCACCAGAGCTTGTTATGTGAGTTCTGGGGATCCAAACTCGGGCTCTTCTACCTGCCAGGTGGCAGGCACTTTACGACCTCAGCCGGCTTGCCAGCACGCATTGTCACGGCAGCTGTGGCGGTTTGAACGAGAATGTCCTCCATAGGCTCCAAGTATTTGAATATTTGGTCCCAGTTGGTGATTCGATCTGAACACTTGGCCCCAGTTGGTGGCGCCTTTTACAGAGGTTTGGAAGGTCTGGCCTTACTGGAGGATGTGCGTCCCTGGGGGTGGCCTTCGAGAGCTCCTAGCCACACCCCAGTGCCTCCAGTTTCCAGTGTCTCTCTCTCTCAGCTTCCTGTGGCTGCTGGAAGATGAGAGTGCTTTCTTTGGACTCATCCTTCTGGAACTGTCCACCCAACAAACTCTTCTTTCTATAAGTAGCCTTGTTCCTGGCGTTTAGCACAGCAACAGAAAAGTAACTAATACAGAAGCCTCAGGTCAAAGGTTTCCACCTGCCTGCCTCTGCCTCCCTACTCCTGCGATTAAAGTCAGGAGCCATCACACCCAACAAGGGTCCTCCCACCCCCCCACCCCCGGGATTGGGGATTGAACCTAGGTAGGGCCTCACTCATGTTAGGCAAGCACTCTAACCACTGAGCTATAGCTGCAGCTTTCCATGAGTGTTAACTCACTCACGTGTCTCTGCTGGAAATTGTAGTGGTTGAAACTGTTTTTAATGCCCGAGAGTCATTCAGAAATCACTTTATGGACAGTCTTTGCTTCCTAATCATGAGTCAAGAGAGTACGAGCTTTGCATATTCTGAACCATTCAAGGTTGAGTGTGGATTTGCCTTAAATTAATGTCACTCAATCTTTCAGAACAAGTAAAAGATTAAGGGCCAGTTTCTTCTGTTATTGTTGTTGTGTTGTTGTTGTTGTTGTTTTCTCTTTCTCTATGAAGTGTCTCCTGCCGCTCAGCCTCCCTGGATGCTGACTTAAAATATTTTGCTTTCTGTTGCTATAATGGAATGCCCAAGAATGAGTGCTTTTTGCAGAAAAGAGATTTATTTTGCTTACAGTTCTGGTGGTCCAAGGGGCTGGAATTCGTGTTCCTGGGGAGCCCCTGAGCTGCATCACACATGGTAGATGTCAGGACATAGAAAGGGCAGGTAAAAGAGAGGTCACACTGTGAGCAAGAGAACCAGCTATGAAGCAAAACCACATCGTAACAACTAGCTCTCCTGGTGACCAATACAGTCCCACAAAAGCAAGAACTTCCATCAACATAAGGGCAGGAATAACTGCTAAGGGCACAGGAACCTCTGGAGACTCCATCTCACAACACTACTGCATTGATAGCCACTTTTTCAGGACCTGACCTTTGGGCTCACACCATGCCAACTTTGTATTGGCCATTTACTAAAAAAGTAGTTTGTTCTAAGGCTATTTTATTTGCATACACACATAAATGCAACACACACACACATCCACAAACCATCCTCTATTTTCCTTACTTTCCAGTACTAAAACTATAGCATCTTGGGGGCTGCAGAGATGGCTCAGCAGTTAAGAGCACCGACTGCTCTTGCAAAGGACCTGGGTTTGATTAACACCCACATAGTGGCCAACAACTGTCCATAACTCCAGTTTCATGAGATCTGGCACCCTCTTCTGATCTCCACAGGCATTGCATGACACGGGTGCACCTACACACATGCAGGCAACACACATGAAATAAAAATAACAAAATATTTTTTTCCAAAATTATAACACCTCATATGAATTCTCATGAACCCTCTGGTGAGAATTTACATTGGAATAATGTTGGGGACACTCTCACAGGCCTGACAAGTATGAACTGCATGGGGCAGGCAAATAGATGAAGAACATAGAAGGATGTTGCGTAAACCTGAGCCAGGAATGCTCCTACAGCCACCTCTACACCATTTCATGCAGCTCAGCTCCTAAGAGTACTGGCCCTGCTTAACTCATCAGAATATAAGATTGTACCTTTTGGGGGCTGGAGAGATGGCTCAGGAGGTAAGAGCACTGACTGCTCTTGCAGAAGACCCAGGTTCAATTCCTAGCATGTACATGGCGGCTAAGAACCATCTTGGGCTGGGCATGGTGGCGCACACCTTTAATTCCAGCACTCGGGAGGCAGAGGCAGGCAGATCTCTGTGAGTTCAAGGCCAGCCAGCCTGGTCTACATAGCAAGCGCCAGGCCAGCTGGGACTAAAGGGAGACCCTTTCTCAAAAAGACAAAAAAGAAAAAGATTGTACCTTTTTCGAAAGATGTTAAAACCATTAGATAAAATGTTGGTAAGAGGCAGTAAACTACCGGGTGTGGTGGCACACGCCTTTAATCCTAGCACTCGGGAGGCAGAGGCAGGTGGATCTTTGTGAGTTCAAGGCCAGCCTGGTCTACAGAATGAGTTCCAGGCCAGCTGGGGATACAAGGAGACCCTGTCTCAAAAAGACCAAAAAAAAAAAAAAAAGGGCAATAAAACATTATATATCAAGTGATTTAATGCCTAAACTACATAGAACCTCATATAAATTATTCTTGCCTGTAAAATTGAACATAAGTTTATCTTTAGACTTCAAGGTCTAACTATCAGTTTAGAGGAAGATATATGAATCTGCTCAACAACTTAAATGATAATAAAATAATCAGAAAATACAGATTGTGAGAGAGTCTAAAGACAAGTGACCCCTCTTCTTTAACCTATTGTAGCATGTGGAAAAGAACTATTAGACTGCAAAAGATTTAAGAGCCACCATAACCTAATGTAATTTATGGTAGCTGTTTGCTTGTGAGTTGAGACAGATCACCTATTAAAAAGGGGAGGAGTATTTGGGTGGTAGATTCCTACTTAGTATAAGCAGAGTCTTGGGTTTGAGTCCAGGAAAAGAACTAAGAGGGGGAGGAGGGAGGGAGAATAAAAGTAAGACAATTCACAAACAATTTGGATGTTAGGTTTCTTTTATTATTATTATCAAGGAATGGTTATTGGTCTCCTTAACTGATAAATGGCAGAGTACTATTTTTTAAAAGTCTTTACTAATTATCACTTAGGCATGCACACTGAGGAATTTATAAGATGTATATCTGAGATTTGCTTCAAAATGCTCAAGAACAAAGAATTCTGTTGAGGAAATGCATGACCTAAGATTAGGGAAATTTTGACAATTGTTTAAAGTGCAGATAGGTATAGGAATGCATGATACTGTTGTTTTTACTGGTATAAATGTTTAGAAAATTCCATAATAAAATGTTAAGTAATGAATGTTGCTCCTGGGATGGTCTCAGTTGGTGACCTGGGAATACTTTCCTAGCCACAGCATAGAGGAGATGGTAAGGTAGGTTTAAAAGCTTGGAAACCAGCCGGTTGTGGTGGTGCACGTTTTTAATCCCAGCACTCGAGGGGCAGAGCTGCAGGCGGATTTTTGTGAGTTCAAGGCCAGCCTGGTCTACATAGTGAGTTCCAGGCCAGCTGGGGCTACAGGGAGACCCTGTCTCAAAAAGACAAAAAAAATAAAATCTTGGAAACACTTCTGAGTTGAAAAGACAGTTGAGAATTTAAGATTAAGGAATTTGGAGGTTGGAATACAAGAAAAGAGAGCGCTATATTAAAAGGAGAGGCAGAGGACCAGACGTGCTGCACACCTTTAATCCCAGCACTTGAGAGGCAGAGACAGGTGGATCTTTGTGAGTTCAAGGCCAACCTGGTCTACAGAGCAAGTTCTAGGCCAGCTGGGGCTACAGGGAGACCCTGTCTCAAAAAGACTGATAATAATAATAATAAAAGGAAACAGCCAGAATTGACCAGAGTCCAAGTCAACAGCTCCAGAGAGAGTGGACTGTTTTACTTCTCATCCACCTGTGCCCCTTTTCTAAGCCTAGGGAACAACCTGCGGAAGAGGGGGCGTGGTAGAATGTAAAGGCTCCGATTGGGGTGAATGGTGAAACTACAGCGATGTAGTCTGGACACTCATTTGATCAACTTGATTGAACAAACAACATGTC
>VZQC01014672.1:969004-974004 GCA_009823505.1 Rhizomys pruinosus
GTGAGTTCCCCATGTTAACTCCTTTTGGACACGCCCTGCAGAATACTAAGAAAACAATCACCCCAAAAAGAAAACTAACAACCAGACTCCCAGCAAGAAGTAGATATACTTCCATCTACTGATCTTGGCTCGCAAATCCACGAGCTTTCACTTTTGATTCGCCAAACAGCGAATTTATCCTTGCCGCTTTACCGCGGTCTTTGACTTGTCGCTCACCGCGACCTTTATCATCCCTCCTTACCCGGGGACTTACCGGCGCCGCCCTGACTGCCCGAGGTTCTGATCAGAAGCGAGGATCCCCGTACTGGGCCACCACTTGTCGCGTCCCCGTTCGTCCAGCGAAAGAAGACACGATACGAGAGTGATCTTCCTCGAGCAGTTTATTCAGGTACCCTTACATCCGCTCTCTCTCCCTCTCCCTTCCTGATTCACCACCTATAAGGCATGTCACAACCAATCGACTTCCACCACGTGGGTTTCAAGGATAGGATATCTCTATGCGGAACAGAGGGCTTCAGCAAGGCCAAACCAAATAAGGACATGTTTGCTGCATGGAGCACTCACCCCCGTGGGGGTGGGAGGCGGAAACCGGCGCCATCTTTGAGGCACGGCACTCCGCAGCTCCCAAAACCCTTTAATTTTTTTATGTATATGAATGTAGTGTCTGCATGTAGGTTTGTGCACCCATGTCATGCAATGCTGTGGAGGTCAGAAGAGGGTGTCGGATTCCCCTGGAACTGGAGTTAAAGATGGTTCTCAGCTGCCATGCGGGTACTGGTGACTGAACCTGGTTCCTCTGCAAGAGCAGTCGGCACTGTTAACCACTAGGCCATCTCTCCAGCCCGTACATACCCTTTAAAAAATCAGCTCGATAGACTATTTTCAGTCAGTTTTAATCTTTAACCAGATACTTTGCATACTTTTAACATACTTTGCATTAACTAATTGTTATCAATTGATCGATTTCTGAAATGTCTAATTCAGAAGATGACTGAAATAAAAATCCATAAATCACGTAAGAATTTAAATCCTGTCATTTTATAAACCTTAAATTGTCCATAATATAAAAACCACTAGGCCATCTCTTCATTGTTATCCCATGGCTGGATAAGTGCATACTATGGAATTCCAGGCCTGCTGGATTTTTCTAGTTAAATCTGAAGGAAGAAGGGAGAGGAACTCAAAAACTCTGATTACGATAAAGATCCTTACAGGTTGTTTTGAGTGGTGTGTAAAAGAAAATTTAAAGCCTATTTGGGAGTTTACTGAATTTGGAAGTGAAGAAAAGCCGCAGTTAGAGAAAGCCTCTGAGTGGCTTCTTACACACCTACTCGGAGGTTCCATTCACTAAGGAGCAATGGGAGAGAAACAGCTCAGCAAGAAGACGAGTTCGGATGTGCTATCCAAGTAGTGAAGTAAAGAAAACAAGATCTAGAGTTGAGAACAGAAGCCTGGGCTGGTGACATTAACTTGAGACTCATAATCACCTAGTAATTGAAGAGCTGAGATTAACAGAGAGCTGTAAATCTCAAGGAGAGTTTAGAACAAGGTTGAAGACAAAGCATTAAGGAATCCTGACATATAATGGCCAGAGGATAAAAGTTTCAAGTAGGAAATTAAATTACTTTTGTGCTAAATGTGGTTTAGAAACCAGGTAAAACTACATGGGAGTGGGCAGAGCAATACAGAGAGAGGAAACAGGAATCATACAACAAAACACATCTTCTGACAACTTGGTTAGAAAGAGAAGAAGGGAATGTGGTTACCAGGGACAGCAAATCAAGGTGTAGGTAGTTTTGTTTGGTTTTGCTTTCTTTAAAGATGAGAGACATAAGCAGAATCCTGTTGAAAGGAGAGGTTAAAGTCATAAAGAGAGTGAGGAGGTCACTGCAAAAGTGGCTGGAATGGAGTGGGCAGGTTAAGGTAATAGCAGACAGACTGGATGCAGACGCCAGTGACTGAATATCCAGGGCATGGAGAGAGCTCTAGGCTGATGGCTTCAATTAAAGAAGCAGAGGGTAAAAGAGGGGAGAAAGGATGAAAGGTTTGAGGAAAGTCCAACAGCCATGCCACAGAGACAGAGGTAAGCAAGCCAGGGAAATGTGTGAGAACTTACGGCCAGTGCTGAGTGTCCACGGGAGATGGGTGAGGATTCATTAATGAATTCCCCTCTTCACAACCCTAATGGAAAGACTCCCAAAAGCTTGCTAAATAATGTATCTTCTTCATAATTAGCTTCAATATAGACACCATGGCGTTTTTCTTTCTAGTTATACTTTATTGTGTATATTTTTTTCTTTCATCATTCTTGAACATCAGACTCAGATCTTGAGAGTTACATCACAGGATCTAATTCTTTTCTTCTTTAAGGTTTAGAGAAATGTACTGCAACTGATAAAAAGCTGAATAATCTTTGAAGTGTGAAAAAGCACTATTCTCAGTGTTAGTACTTGGCATGCTGACAAGGGTTCACAGATAAAACCACAGCATGAAAATGCTGGCCTTTGCAAGGTGGGTTTGGAGAGAAGATTAGCAAAAATTGTTCAGGATTCAATAATTCATGAGCAATAAAGGAGTCATTAAGATGCAATTAGGGAGATAGTACTCAGAACTAAACTCAGAAAATTAAATAAACCCAAGAGCATGAAGAGCCAAAATCAAAGCACCTCTGTCCCATTGAAATGACATCACATTGAAAAGGGTTATTTTGGGGCAACCAAACCTGATGAAGGTTAACAAGATGTGCCAGCTTGACTGAGCTAAGGAGCCCAGATGGCTGTACACAGTGATATTAGTAGTTGGGTAATGTTGAAATGTAGTTTCTGGGTCCAAAGGATCATGTCTTGGTAGTTTGGTCCTAAATTTTAAGAAGTGAACCTCTGGGGCTGGAGACATGGCTGATTGGTTAAGAGTATTAGCTGCTTGCTCTTGCAGAGGATCTGAGTTCAATTCCCAGCATGCACATGGCAGCTAACAACTGTCTGTAACTCCAGTTCCAGGGGATCTAGCACCATCTTCTGACCTCCATGGGCATTGCACAACATGGGCGCACTTAAACACATGAAAATAATACATTCATACATGTAAAATAAAAATAAAAAATATTTTTTAAAAAGAAGTGGGACCCCCTCCCTCAAAAACAAAGACATAAAAAACTGGATATAGTGATGCATGTCTTTAATTCCAACACTTGGGAGGCAGAGGCAGATGGATCTCTGTGAATTTGAAACTAGCCTGGGGCTAAAGAGAAACTCTGTCTCAACACCTGGAGGCCACAGGTTGACATGAGGTGTGTTCCTCAATCACTCTCCATGCTATTTTTTGAGACAGGGTCTCTCACTGAACTTGGAAGTCACTGGCCCAACTGGACTAGCCGGACTAGCCGGACTAGCCAGACTAGCCGGACTAGCCGGACTAGCCGGACTAGCCGGACTAGCCGGACTAGCTGGACTAGCTGGACTAGCTGGCTGGAAACCCCGTCTCCTGCCTCTCCCACCCCAGTACTGGAACTGTAAACACATACCTGGTTTTTTACATGTTGGGGATCTGAACTCAGATCCTCATGCTTGCATAATACACAGTTTAGCAACTGAGCTACGTCCCCAGCCCAAGACCCATCTCTTCACATGTGAGCATCTTTCTTCTTTTGTATATGCACAAACCAAATATAAATAAAAGATCAGCATCCAGGTCAGGTTGTTCCCTCACCTCTGCTTACTTGCCCAGGCCAGCAGCCTGGAAATTACATCCCACTCCGCTTTTTTCCCTCAACACCCACCCATGTCTTCTCCACCCACAAGCCTCTCAAGTGTCTTCCACATCCTCACAGCTCTCTCAATCCCTTCAGCCATTACTGCTGCTCTTGCCAATCACAATGCCTCTCAACTAGCCTCCCCGCCACAGTTAGCCACTCCTACGTCAGCCACTCCTACGTCAGCCACTCCTACGTCAGCCACTCCTACGTCAGCCACTCCTACGTCAGCCACTCCTACATCTTGCTCTCCCAAAGTCTGATTATTTCACAGCAAGAAACTTTTCTTTCTTTCTTTCTTTCTTTCTTTCTTTCTTTCTTTCTTTCTTTCTTTCTTTCTCTTTCTTTCTTTCCTTCTTTCTTTCTTCCTTTCTCTTTCTTTCTCTCTCTTTCCTTCCTTCTTTCTTTCTTTCTTTCTTTCTTTCTTTCTCTCTTTCTTTCTTTTTTCTTTTTGGTATTTTCAAGACAAGGTCTCCCTGTAGCCCCAGCTGTCCTGGAACTCACTCTGTAGACCAGGCTGGCCTTGAACTCACAAAGGATCCGCCCGCCTCTGTCTCCCGAGTGCTAGGTTTAAAGGCATAGGCCACCAAGCCTGGCTCAGAAACTTTTCTAAAAGTAAATCTGACCATTCTGATTTACAGCTAAGCTGTGCAGTAACTCTCTTGCCTTAAATATAAACCCCGAGCTCCCTAACGTTTGCTCCAGGCCCTTCATCTGCCCAAGCCCTTGGCCTCCCCCAGTGCATCTGAAATGCCAGCTTGTCTCATCACTCTTCTCTCCCCATCTCCCATGTCCCTGCTCTCCTCCACGGTCCTCTCTTCTACCCCATTCATTGACCAGACTCCTCATTGGGTCACCGTTTAGATGTTTGTTTACTCCAGGGAATTTTCCTGAACCTACTTCATGCAGCTCAGATCAGAATCCATCTTCCTTCAAAGCTTGAGTGATGCCTTGTCACGTGGTAATTGCATGTCTCAGCTTGAAAATTCACTGAGGTTCGCCATCCATCTATTCTGCTCAATACTGCATTCTGAAGCACCACAGTCAGGCTAAGGTAAGAAGCTTCCAAAGATATTCAATTGAACGGCTGAGTGATCAAATGAACTCCTGACGTGGCCCATGGCTTTTTGGAACACAAAAACTAGTTGTGGCAAGGTCCTAGATCTGGTCTGACAGGGAGAATGCTGAGAAGGTACAGAGCTACTATTCTATTATGTTAACAAAACCGACGTGGGAGCCCAGGGGGTCA
>VZQC01014672.1:979004-983203 GCA_009823505.1 Rhizomys pruinosus
TCCTGTATGTGAGGGATTTGGTTTTGATCAGATTATCTGCAGCAGGAAGACCCACCCTAACCATGGGTGTGGCAGGAAGACCCACCCTAATCTTGGGTGTTATCTGCCAGTGGTAGACCATATAAAAGGACTTGTGAAAAGGGTGCTTTCACTTCTTGCCCGCTTGCCTTGGTGAGTTATCCTGCTGTGGCATTCAGTTTTAGAACCAACTTGTTCAGGTTCCAACATAGACTGAAGACCAGCAGCTTTCCCGGGATCCTGCAGACCTTCAGGACCAGATTGGAACTGCTGAGATATCCGGCCTTGTGGAGTGAGCGACCTACTGCCTTTTCGGTGAGAAACAGCCATTTTGGGCTATTTGCATCATACTTTTGGTTTCAAGTCTGAAGCATGGCTATGGATTGGCTGGGAAATATTGTGTCCATCAATTGTGGAGATAGCCTGGGTGTCTATCATGGAAGAGTGTCAACAGTGGATCAGGTCAGCCAGACCATTTCTCTCACCCAGCCTTTCCACAATGGAGTGAAGTGTCTTGTGCCTGAAGTCACTTTCGGGGTAGGTGATATTACAGAATTAAAAATTCTGGAGATCCCAGGTCCTAAAGACAACCAGCATTGTGGAGACATTCATCAGACAGAAGTAGGACATTCTGGTGCTGCATATCAAGTGGGTATCAATCAAAATGGCACAGGGCATGTGGCCAAGAAGCCAGCTTCCAGCAGTGCCCCTCAGAAAATCACTAGGAGAAGATATGTGAAGAGTCGAGATGCTGCCAATTCTCAGCAGCAACAGTGTTCAAAGAGCAGCTGTGTGGACAAGCATATGGAATCCTTGAGTCAGTCCAAAACCTCCAGTCCTCGGGACAATTCCTGGTCATCTCGTACCAGGCAGAAAAATCAGGCAACCTCAAAGAAACATGGTTTAAAGAATGGCCAAATGAAGAATAAAGATTACGAGTGCTTTGGAGGTAACATTGAGGATGTCCCAGACACAGATTTTGACTTTGAGGGGAACCTGGCCCTTTTTGACAAAGCAGCTGTGTTTGAGGAGATTGACATGTATGAGAGGAAAAGTGGCACCTGTTCCCTGGGCATCCCGAAGAAAAGATCTGCTGGGTATCACCATGACCAGAACATCTTGGAGTCAGAGCCCGTTGTCTATCCACAGATCACAGCACCCCACAAGGTGAGCAAGGAGTTCTGTACAGAGTCTGGCCTCATGGTACCAAGTGTTTCATATGAGCTTCATCAAAAGCTGTTATCTGTGGCCGAGAAGCATGGACTAAACTTACAGCAGAGACTTGAGATGACTGGTGTCTGTGCCAGTCAGATGGCACTGATTCTCCTTGGAGAACCCAACAGGTGGAAGCCCAAGAATGTCCAGCAGGGGCCTACAGTAGCCCTGCTGTGTGGGCCTCACCTGAAGGGGGCTCAGGGCATCAGTTGTGCGAGGCATTTAGCCAACCACGATGTGCGAGTCATCCTCTTCCTACACAAGTTTGTCAAGATGCAGGAGTTCATCAACAATGAACTCTTTCTCTTCGGAAAAACCCGAGGTCAACAAATATCTAGTCCCAGAGATCTCCCCACTAGCCCTGTGGACCTGATTATCAACTGCCTGGATTGCCCTGAGAAAGCCTTCCTGCGAGATCAGCCCTGGTACAAGGCAGCTGTAGACTGGGCCAACCAGAACAGGGCGCCAGTGCTCAGCATAGACCCTCCTGTGCATGAAGCTGAACAGGGCATCGATGCCAAGTGGTTCCTGGCACTGGGCCTACCTCTGCCTCTGGGGAAGCACGCAGGCCATGTCTATTTGTGTGACATTGGCATTCCCCAGCAGGTCTTCCAGGAGGTGGGCATCAACTACCACTCACCCTTCGGGAACAAGTTGGTCATTCCCCTGAAATCTTTCTAGAGACCCTGCAAAAACGTCACAACTGACGCCTTAAGGATGTGTTTTATGGACCTTTTAGTATCTCTGTTTATAACCAAAAACACATCTTTTTACTATGGTACAAGGTCATCTGTAATCAACTGAATGGTAGGAAAGGTAACATAATTCTCTTTGAATTGAAAAATCTTAGTCTTTCCTTCATATTCTCTCAGAAGTTGATTATTAATAGTAACTGATATGGTTCATCTACATTTTAAATGTTTAGAAGCACTTTATGTAGCACTGTAAATAAATGCAATCAAATAGCTATTAGACCAATATCAAAATATACCATGTGGATAATTATATAATGATGTATTTAAGTTTGTGAATTTAATAATATATTGCATGTACATAAAAATATTTTATTTCTACGTTATGAATATACCAGTTATCAATTACAGAAACTTAAAATAAAAAAAAAAGAAAAGAACTTCCTTGGTTAATCTGGGCTGTGTGGACTTAAGCATCCAAAAGGAAAGTATAACCAGAAATAAATAAATAATCAGTAAGGCCTGAGAAATTGTACTGGAGAACTTAATAAAAAGATAAAATTTTTTTTAAAAAAGCACTGTTGTTTTGCCTGTCTTCATTTCTTACTGGTAAGTGCGTCTACTCTGTGGCTGCCACTGCTTTTGGCATCCTTCAAAGACATGAGACTGAAGACTCAGTCTCTCCAAGAATCCTCCAAACCTTCAGTGCCAGATGGGGAATGCTGAGACATCCAGCTTGTGGACTGAGCAGCTACTGGCTTTTCAGCTTCTTCAGAGTATAGATCGCCATTGTTGGAGTAACCAGGCTATATCATGGAGGCCAGTACAGGAAGATGAAGACAGGACTCGGTTTGGACCTCGTTTGGGTGACCATGGAAAGGAAAGACCCCAGTGTGGAGCACAAGGGCAGAATTGATGGTTGTTTGGGCTTGCCAAGGAAGAACCTTCGAGCACTTCCTTAATGAAAACATGATATCTTTCAGCCAAAAAAAAAAAAAAGAAATCATAAGATGAGGTTGCTAAAACCTAAGACATCATAATCTTGATATATGTGTGGCATTTTGAAGTGATACAAATTGGAAGGAAGAACAAAAAAGACTGGGTCAAAGACCTGACTAAAACAGTAAACTTCTGCCCAAAACAGTAAACTTCTGCATTGAAATTTTTAAAAAGACTGAGAAAAAGGTACAAGACATGTATGGCAGAATGCATGATGCACGATGCATGAGCTCTGGTGGGGTGGGGGGGACAAGGAAGGAGGAATGGTTCTAAATTTGATTGAGAAATGTATGAAATGCACAAAACTTCAATAAAAAATTGGCAAAAAACCTGGAAGATTTCTATTATATGATGTTATAGAAGTTTGAGCAACTACTTTTCCTTCATTTCCAAGTTATTAGGGGTCACTTGCCTCCCACCCTCCAGTAACACTTGGGCATTTGAGACTAAATTGGAGACTGAGGGGGGCAGGCACTTCCCTTCACTCATTTCCTGGATAACTGGGCCTGTTTGAAACTGAAGGATCAGGCTTATATGTTCAAGAAGACTGGGATTGCCTTGTTGCTAGCCTGGTACTGGGGCTACAGTACCAGGCTAGCAACAAGGCAGCTGTAGAGGCTAGACTGCAAGGTAGCCCAGAGTGCTCAGTAGAGAGGGAGCCTGGGGGGAGGGGCCAGCCTGGCGGTTAAGAGCACCGACTGCTCTTGCAGAGGACCCAGGTTCGATCCCCAGCACCCACATGGCGGCTGAGAACCGTCTGTAACTCCAATTCCAGGAGAACTCCAGTTCCAGGGGAATCTGAGACCTTCTTCTGACCTCTGCAGCATTGCACGACTCGGGTGCACAAACCTACATGCAGACAGTACATTCATACAATACAAAAACTTTTAAAAATTAACATTTAAAACAAAATAAAAAATAAAATTCCTAGGTGCTCTCTGCTTCCTGTGCCCACTTGGGGGATGTAGACCTTGGTTTTCTGCTCTGGCTCCTGCTACCTGCCTCCCTGCCACGATGGAATTTAAAAAAATTTTTTTAAATACTTAGATTTCCTACTTGGATTGTATTATTATTGTCTTTTTTTGAGACAGGGTCTCCCTATAGCCCCAACTGGCCTGGAATTCACTCTGTAGCCCAGGCTGGCCTTGAACTTACAGAGATCCGCCTGCCTCCCAAGTGCTAGGATTAAAGGCATTGCCACCATGCCCAGCTTAAAGGCAGTTCTTAGCCTCATTGTGGGTGCTGGGAATCAAATTCAGGTACTCTGCAAGAGCA
>VZQC01014672.1:984625-1063388 GCA_009823505.1 Rhizomys pruinosus
TTTGGTCTTTTTGAGACAGGGTCTTCCCATATCCCCAGCCAGCCTGGAACTCACTCTGCAGACCAGGCTGGCTTTGAATTCAGAGAGATACACCTGACTCCGCCTTCTGAGCGCTAGGACCAAAGGCATACACCACCACGCCCAGCTTAAAGTCGGTTCTTAGCTGCCATGTGGGTGCTGGGGATTGAACCTGGGTCCTCTTCAAGAGTAGCGGGTGCTCTCAACCGCTGAACCATCTCTCCAGCCTCATATTATTATTTTTTTTAATTCTTCCATTAGACTCTTTACATAAAGGTAATATCTGCGAATAAGACATCCTTATAGAGCCGGGCGTGGTGGCGCACGCCTTTAATCCTAGCACTTGGGAGGCAGAGGCAGGAGGATCTTTGTGAGTTCAAGGCCAGCCTGGTCTACAGAGTGAGTTCCAGGACAGCTGGGGCTACAGGGAGACCCTGTCTCGAAAAGACTAAAGGAAAAAAAAAATCCTTATAGCACTGAGTACTTTTTAAAAATTTATTATTTTTTACATATATGAGTGTACTGTCTGCATGTAGGTTGGTGCACCCAGTCAGAAGAGGGCATCAGATTCCCCTAGAACTGAAGTTAAAGACGGTTCTTAGCCACCATGTGCTGGGAATTGACCCCGGGTCCTCTGCAAGAGCAGTTGGTGCTCTTAAGCACTGAGCTATCTCTCCAGCCCCCAGCACTGAGTACTTTTAATTCTCTCACACAGTCAGTGTAAAAATCAGGTGCTTATGATATAATAAGTGAAATAATACAGTTGTTGATTTTACCATAATAGGTCAAAAAATCTTTTTATTATTTATTTATTTATTTATCTATTTATTTGTTTATTTATTTGTGTTGTTCAGACAGACAGGGTCTTCCTGTAGCCCCAGCTGGCCTGGAACTCACTATGTAAATCAGGCTGGCCTTGAACTCACAGAGATCCACCTGCCTCTGCCTGGCACTAAAGATGGTTCTTAGCCGCCATGTAGGTGCTGGGAATCAAATTGGGGTCCTCTGCAAGAGCAATCAGTGCTCTTAACTGCTGAGCCATCTCTCCAGCCCAATACATCTTTTTTTTTAAAGCCAAAGATTTAAATATTGAGATGTGGTTATTACTCAAATCTACCTGAAGATTTAATGCAATACTGAAGATTTAATAAATAAATAAAATGACTGGAGAGACGGATCACTGGTTGAGATCACTGGTTGAGAGCACTTGCAGGGACCTGGGTTTGGTTCTGAGCACCCACAGGTCAGATAACAATTATCTGTTACTCTAGTTCCAATGGATACAACACCAAATTCTGACTTCTGCAGGCATTTCATGCACAGGTGCACTTAATATGCATGCAGACAAAACATACGTACACATAATATAAAACAAATTAATCAGGCACTAGAGAGACAGCTCAGCAGTTAAGAGCACTAGGTACTCTTGCACAGGACCAGGGTTTGATTCCCAGCATCCACATGGCACCTAGAAACCATTCTAACTCCAGTTCCAGGGAAACACAACACCTTCTTCTGACCTCTGCAGGCATTGTGCAACACACATGGAGGCAATACACTCATATGCATAAAATAAAAATAATAAACAAAAATATATAATTAATTAAAAACAAATAAGTAATACAATTTTTATACTTAGAGCTATATATGCTTTTTTTTTCAACTTGGCACACCTGGGAATATATATGCTTTTTTAAGACATGAGGAGCAATGATAGTAGTTAATTAAATGATGATGATTGGTTGAATATCATTCACATACATAATTATTAAACTACCTATGGTTTATTTTTTATTTTTTTTATGTAACTTAGGTTGCTAATTCCTGAACTTTCTTGAGTAGTCTAACTTGTAAAAACTTTACAAAAATCTAATCTTACATGCAACATATATCAATTAAATAAAGATATTTTTCACATACTAAGATGAGACGTTTTGGCGTCCAAGAAGTTTTGGTGACATTCAGTTCCACAGCCTACTGATAATTATGACAGGAATTTATTTCATTTGTTAAGGGCCCCCAGTTTCCCTTAGGCAAAGTTAGGCCTAGAGATGGGTAGACACATTAAAACAAGAGAATACAATTTTCTTATCCTGGAGGTATAGTCATTCATAGTGGCTGAGAAGAAACAAGTTACTTACTTGGAAAAAAATATATTTTTTTCTTCATTTTTTTTGAAGTTTTGTGCATTTCATACAACATTTCTTTTTTTTTCCTTTTAAAAACTGGGTTTATTTATTATGTGCTTACACGCATATCGCTTTAAGTGTATAGTTGTAGGATTTTGTCAAACACATATAGTAATATACTCATCACCACAATCAAGTCATAAATCAAGTATTTCCATCACCTAGATACTTCTCTCATGTTCTTTTATAGTCAGCCCTATGTCTAGACCTTGGCAACCATTTATATGTTTTGTTTTTACTTTCTTATGTTTTGTATTTTTAACAATATCACAGAAGTGGAATAAAACAGCACACATCTATCCAAGCATATATTTTCATTTATTTTAGGTAAAAAAATGCTGAGGACTGGGATGGCTGGAGTTTGTTGTGTAATGCTTACTTTTACAAGAAATTGTCAGGCAGTTTTCCATTCCGGTTTTGTCATGTTACGTTCTCACTGCAGTGTGTCAGAGTTATGTGATAAACTTATCTGCATTCTGGTTCTTAGAATCATCAGAGTTCTGTTTTCAGCGATTCGAGCAGGTGTATAGTGGTTTGCCATTTTTATTTCAATATGAATTTAATGCAATTAATTCTCATTTTGATAAATAAGATTTGCCTGGAGACAATTTTAAAAAGTTTTGACGTGTGTGCATGATTTGCCGGCATCTATTTGAATCACACGCATGCAACACCCACGGAGGCCAGAAGAGGGGGTCAGATCCCGAGGAACTGAAGCCACAGGCCTGTGTGAGCTGCCATGTGGGTGCTGGTAACCAAACCCAAGTCCTTGGCAAGAGCATCAAGTGGTTTTAACCTCTGAGCCATCTCTCCAGCCCTTGGAGCATCGATATTTCAAAGCCTAGGGACTCCTCGGTGGCTGCAGGCCCTCCTCCTTAGGGGTGAGGCTGCACAGGCGGAGCACTGCACAGATCTCCTGGGGCCGAGGCTGCAGCGTGCCTCCGAAGACGTACTCCAGCCTGAGGCCCTGGCTTCCCTCTGGCACTTGAAACCGAAAGGTACAGAGGAGTGTGGCAAACATCAAGAAGAGCTCCATTCGAGCAAGCTGCTCCCCCGGGCACACCCCATGCCCTGCAGAGAAGGGCAGAAAGGCCTCATTGACCACAAAGTTTCCGTCCTTATCCAGGAAGTGGCCAGGGTTGAACTGCTGAGGGGTCTCCCAGCACTGAGGGTCAAACAGCACAGAGGCCAAGTTGGGCAGGATAATGGTGCCCTTAGGGGTTATTTGCCAGATTCTTTCGAATTAAACCAGATATCCTGTGGAAACCAAGAAACTAACCATAGGATTCCTGGTTTTGACAAAGATAGCTTGAAGTTTAAAACAAAAACTGAAGAATTTGAAACCTGCATCCCAAACAAAAACTGATACAGAATGCGGAATTGGCTGCCCCATACAACATTTCTTAATCAAATTTAGACCCATTGCCCCTTTCTTGCCCCCCACCCCACCAGAGCTCATGCATTTTGCCATACATGTCTTGCATCTTTTCCTCAGTCTTTTTTAAATTTTTTGATGCAGAAGTTTACTGTTTGGGGCAGAAGTTTACTGTTTCAGTCAGTTCTTTGACCCAGTCTTTTTTGTTGTTGTTGTTCCTTCCAATTTGTATTGTTCCAAAATATGTATATATACATGCCACACATATACCAAAATTATGATGTCTGAAAATAAACTATAGGTTAATTCCAAAACATGTTTAGGGATTCACATTTTAACAGTAGAGTTGTATGCAGGTAAAGAAAAAATATTACTTTGCATGTGGTGTCACTCCACCACACAGAAAGGTGAATGCTTGAACCCCATCCACTGGATTACTGGGAAAAAGGAAGATGCAAGACAGCTGACAGCAGCTGTCCTAAACTGTGGGGCCAAAGGCTGACAGCCTTCAAACTGCCCACCTGTCTCATCTAGCAACTACACCAGGCAATGCCCTATTGGCACTCCCAGATCCTCCAGACTGCTGCCTGATTGGCACTCTACAGTCTAAGCCCCAGACTGCTGCCTGATAGGTACTCTACAGTCTAAGTCTGAGACTGCTGCCTGATAGGTGCTCTATAGTCTAATTCCCAGCCGGGTACTCACCATACATCACAGCTGGTGACCTGATAGGTCTCCTTCCAGCCCCACACCAGCTTCCCAGGCTGGTGGTCTGCTTGACTGCTGTCCAACCCACTGATTACTACTACACAAGTCACATGCGCTAAGATACACATGCGAATAACTACCAGTAGTCCCTGTCTGATGGTAAGAAGGACTCATCTTTTTATTCACAGCATTCTGTTTTTATACTCAGAGTGACATCATATCTCAGGGCCTGGTTTCAGACCCCCTGCTTCATGTTCCATAACATCATGAGTACCAGCATCATAAGCACAAGAACTCATGAGTGACTTTGATCTCAAGGTGTCACAGGTTTGTTAATGTACATGCAAATCCTGCCTAAGGCCAGGTTTCAGTGTAAACAGACAAGCAGGCAATAGCACAAAAGAAGCCACAGGGGGCCTCCATTCCCCCTATATTTACATTCTTACATTACATAGCAAGTTGATGAGTATAATACATCAGGTATTATATTTACTAAAAAAAGAAAAAAATTATTCCGTTTGCCTTACAAATAGAGATTTGGTGCTAGGATCCAAAAATGTAGGGACAGCATACATTCTGTGTGTTTCTGGGACTTTGTTACTTCACTTAGCATAATGGTTTCTAGTTCCATCCATTTACCTGCAAAGTTCATGATGTCATCTTTCTTTACTGCTGTATAAAATTCAATTGTATAGATGTACCACATTTTCTTTATCCACTCATAGGTTGAGGGACACTTGGGTTGCTTCCAGCTCTTCACTATTGTGAAGAGAGCTGTAACAGACATGGATGTACATGTATCTCTGCAACAGGATGAGTCTTGTGGGTATATATTCAGGACTGATATGATGGGGTCAAGTGGTAGGCTCATTTCGAGTCTTTTAAGACTTCTCCACACTGCTTTCCATAGTGGCTACATGAGTTTACATTCCCACCAGCATTTCCCACCACAATGAGTAGTGCCACCCTGGGCAGGTTGTTGTGTATGGTATAAGAAGGCAGGCTGGGCATGAGCCAGAGGAGCAAGCCAGTGAACAGCATTCCTCCATGGCCTGTGCTTCATCTGCTGCCTCCAGGTTCCTGCCTTGGGCTCCCTGAGTGATGAACTATGACCCAGGAGATGTGAGTTGAATAAACCCTTTCCTCCCCAAGTTGGTGTCAGTCAGTGTTTTGTCACAGCAATTGAAGACAAAATAGAACAGAAATTGATACCAGAAGAGTGGGGTATTGCTGTGAAAGACCTGCCCTTGGTGTTTTGGGGAAGGATTGTGGAGGCATTTGGAACTTTGGGCTGAGAAGATCATTGAATGCCTAAAGATTGTTGCTGTGGAGTTTGAAGCAGTTTTGCTGAAGAATTTGTAGAAGATGGAGGGCTGGCTTGTGAAGTTTCTAGTTTCAAAGGGGAACAGAGATCATCAGGACTGTAATCTGTGGGTTCTGGTCAGCTGGGGCTGAAGAATCAGCTGTAAGTAACAAGAGACCAGAACCTGAAGTGACATCTTTGTTGTACTGGGACAATTGATGCTGGTTAGCTGGGGCTGAAAAATCAGCTGTAAGTAACAAGAGACCAGCATCACTGTGGTGAAATCTTCTGGGAAGAATTTCTTCAGGGTCAGCACACAGAAGGGGCCTACGCTTCCATCTCAAGCCAGAAGCGGAATCTGGTAAGTGTTAAGAAGTCTCCTATATGTTCTGGTTGTTGAAATTTGGGGGATCACAGAGAGCAGCCAAGGCATGGCATGTTGAGAGCTTCAGGAAAAGACCATTTGTGGAAGTGCACCTCAGTTGCAAGTGAAGGTACCCCAGGATTGCAGGGGTCATAGGAGAAGCCTGAGGCTTGTGCACCAGGGAGAGGTCAGAAGAGACCACTTGGTGAAGGTACTGCCTCAGTTTCAGTGGTACCCCAGCGTTTTGGAGATGTCAGGACCATGGTGTGACCACAAAAGCAAGCAAGCAGGTGTGAAATGAGCTGGCCATTGGTGAAGTGTTTGTCTCAGTTTCAGTGGCGACCCCAGCTTTTTTTTTTTTTTTTTTTTTTTTTTGAGTATGACAGCGACCGATGGGAATGACCCAAGAGCAGCAGCAGGTGTGGAATGGAGTCGGCCTGGGTCCTCGAGAAGAGCTGTGCCATGGGGACCGGCAGCGTCAGAGAGGGGGAGTGCCGAAAGACCACTTTTGGAGCCAGAAGATTGTTGAGTGAATCCCAGGTGTCCAGCCCTTTGGGGAAGCTACTATTGCTGGACTAGGTTTTGTATTAAGAGTGCCTGATTCTTCCCCCTTTGAGAATAGACAGTACTTGTTTTGGGGTTTATTTCACAGCAGCCCACAGTTAAGAAGACTTTTAATGGACTGTGAACTTTTTAAGTGTTGGACATTTTAAGGACTAGTGGGCTTTTAAGGTTGTACTGTTCTTAGGTTGTTGTGATTAATGTTAACATCATATCCTTTGGGGATAAGAAACTGGAAGGTGGTGGTTTAATAGTGATGTGTTTTGTGTGTCAAGTTGACAAGGGTCAATTGTGCTGGATAGCTTTAGTGTCAACTTGACACACCTGGGTTGAGGGAAGCCTCAGTTTGGGGATTGGGGCTTCCATTGGATGGCCTGTGTGGCCACATCTGTGGATTACTGTCTTAATTGTCAAGCAGTGTGGGAGGGCCCAGCCCAACAAATGAGTAGTGCCACCCTGGGCAGGTTGTTGTGACGAGTATAAGAAGAGCAGGCTGGCATGAGCCAGAGAGCAGCCAGTGAACAGGGCATCCCCTCCTTGGCCTGTGCTTCATGCGTGCTTGCTTCAGGTTCCTGCCTTGAGTGTCCTATGTTTGCTCCTTTGAGTAATGAACTATGACCTCGGAGATGTGGAGCTGAATAAACCTTTCCTCCCAAAGTTGGTGTCGGTCAGTGTTTTGTCACAGCAATTGAAAGCAACCTAGAACACAAGATGAAAATCTCAAGATGGGTTTTAAATTTGCCCTTCCTTAATTATTAACCAACATTGAACCAATTTTAACAGATTGGTTTCTTAGCCATCTTTATTCCTTAGTGGTGAAAGTTCTCTGTCAGTTCTTTACTCCATCTTTTGAGTGGGGTATGTTGTTTTCTTGCTCCTTTGGATTTTTTGAGTAAGTATTATAAACCCCTAGATGTTAATGCTCTGTCAGACTGTATCACTGTGAAGGTTTCCTCCACTGCTGTCGGTTTTCTTTTTCACTCTTTGATTGTTTCTTTCGCTGTACCAGACAGCTTTTTTCAGCAAAAGAAGTATTAAACTGTATAGGTTTGTGATTATTGACATGTCTTGGAAAGTTTTATGGACCAAAGCCCATAACTCTACCTTAAAGGAAGTGTGGGATCTATACAAAAGGAAGTAAGGAAATAATTCTTGTCTAGGTGAGGAAAACCATAAACAAAGAAATCTGCCGGCCATGGTGGTGTCAGCCTTAATCCTAGCACTTGGGAGCAGGCCAGAGGGCAGATGGATCTTTGTGAGTTCAAGGCCCCAGCCGGTCTACAGAAGCAAAATTTCTAGGACAGACCTGGTGGCTACAGGGGTACCCTGTCTCAAAAGAAAAAAAAAAAAACGAAATCTACAGCTGGGGTGTTGGTGGTGCTGCCTTATCCTAGCACTGCAGAAAGCAGAGGCAGGCCGATCTTTTGCGATATTCAAGTCCAGCCTGTCTACAGAGGTAAGTTCCAGGGAACAGCTGGGGCTACGGGAGACCATGTGGTCTCGAAAGACCGAAAGAAGAAGAGGAAAAGAAAAAAAAGAAATTTACAGTGAGTTGTGGCTATGGGTGTGGGTATGAGCAGAAGTGGGCTATATAGAGACCTCAGCTGGACAGCTAGAATGAGACTTGAATCTTCTCATAAGGCATCGACGGGAAGCTCAACAATGGCATTAGGAAGCCGTTAATCTCTCTATCTGATGCGCACTCAAGAGTCATCATAAACCCTCAGTCAGAGGAGCAAGATCATGGAAAGGATTCTTCAGAAAGTATCTAGCTGTGTAGATAAGAGGATTTGTAATTACAAAATGAGGCTAAGACAGGAAGATTCTATCAACACCACGAGCTACCTCAGCTACAGAAAATCTGTACCTTTGACACAAAACTGAGCTTTATAAAGAACTGCAGAAAGAAGGAGGGAACAAAGCACAAATCAATAATTTTGGGTTCAACAGAGAGCAGGGATAGCAAACACTTTCTAGCCCAGTGCTGTGGACATAATGGGGCTCATTAAGCATAATCGTTGTTACTGTTATCAAGAAAAGACTGTTTGCTATTAAAGTTTAATATAACTGGAAAGTAAGAGAATCTCACTCTCTTTTCTATGCTACCTAAGTTAGAATTACATTTTTCTTCTCCTAATAGCCCTAAGAGGTGTATATATATATAAATATCTCTGATTTTCATAATTCAAAATATAAAGCTCAGAATAGCTAAGAAATGCACAACTTGTAAGTGGCAGAGCATGGATTTGGATCCTACAAATGTCCATTTTCCACTGTGTCTTTAAACTGAGACCCAAAAGATCTTCCAGGAACTAGAAGAAGAAATAAATATATGATTGCAAACTGATTCATGCTGTAAGCACATGAAAGAAAAGTGTTGGTGAGGAGTAAGAATGTTCAACACAGAACACAGCAAAAGGGGTTCTGAGAGGCAGAATTCCAAGTGGATTTGGCTCTGAACAACAGCAAGATTGATGTCTTTGATATACACACTCAAGCCATTTCCATTCATCACTCTTGGTGTCCCAGATTTCGAAGGCTGAGATGTCATTTCCTTATCTCTCCACATTTACCCAGAGATTTTTATCATGGGCTTTTGAGATCTTGTCTGAGAGGAATATATGCTGTCTCGACCAGAGAGGAACTGGAAAGCAGATTCTCAGTACTAGGAAGAAGATCGTATCTCACAAATTAAAGTCATGATCCTATTTATCCCTGTCCCCTTGTGAATTCTATTAGCAAGAACCATTTTCCCTATATGTTGAATCAATCTGTCACACCAAGGACAGGAAGTTTTTGGAGGTGCAAACTAAGATGAGAAGGTCATAAAGGAAGTACTTCTGTGAGGCTCCTGAATGGCCCAAAAACCTCTTCTGGTGATAAACTTCTTTTTTGGTCTTTTTGAGATAGGGTCTCCCTGTAGCCCCAGCTTTCCTGGAACTCTCTGTGTAGATCAGGCTGGCCTTGAACTCACAGAAATCCACCTGCCTTTGCCTCCTGAGTGCTGGGATTAAAGGCGTGCCCAGCGTGGTGATGCACTTCTTAAAAAGCTGGAGAGATGGCTCCTCGATTAAGAGCACTGACTGCTCTTGCAGAGGACTGGGGTTTGATTCCCAGCACCCACATGGCAGCTAAGAACCAGGGGAATCCAACATCTTCTTCTGACCTCCACAGCATTGCATGACACAGGTGTACCTACCTACATGCAGACAGTATACTCATACACATAAAGTAATAAAATTAAAAAAAAATATTTAAAAAAACATTCAACAAGAGTTTGTACTGCTTGCAGTTTCTGGTCTCTTGTTTAGTACCACATTTCCATTTTCTGTTCCAATTCCCATCACTAAAGAGTCTATTTTTGAAGTAGTATATATGCATCAATTTCATTCACATTTCACTTGTCAGAGCAAGCTACATGTCTGTGTGTGGTGTGAATGCTGTGTGAGGGAAATATTTTTTACATAAATAGCAGTTAAAGTTTGGATATAATACAATGCCACTCATGGTATGTTATACTTATTTGATTAACTGAAAGCTTTATCAGCAGTTAAAGAAAAATTTATGGCCAGGTGTGGTAGCACATGCCTTTAATCCCAGCACTCAGGAGGCAGAGGCAGGTGGGTTTCTGTGAGTTCAAGGCCAGCCTGGTCTACATAGTGAGTTCCAGGACAGCTTGGTCTACATAGTGATTTCCAGGCCAGCTTGGCCTACATAGTGAGTTCCAGGCCAGCTTGGTCTACATAATGAGTTCCAGGACAGCTTGGTCTACAGAGTGAGTTCCAGACCAGCTTGGTCTACATAGTGAGTTCCAGGACAGCTTGGTCTACATAGTGAGCTCCAGGCCAGCTTGGTCTACAGAGTGAGTTCCAGGACAGCTGGGGCTACCAAAAGGGGGGGGGGGGTAAAAACTTTGGAGAGCTAATGTGGAAAAATACCCAAGTTCAAGCTCTGGTCTCCACATGCACTCACACACATACGTAGCTGCACCCACATGCACATGCACATACACAACATAACACATGCACACACAAAATCCTCAGGTTACACACAGAAAGCATGCAAAGCATGCATCTGGTAAGGGGTTAATAGAGAAAATATGCAAAGAACTCAATTAAATAGCAAGAAAAAATACCCAACTCAAATATGGACAAAGAATATGAGCAGACACTTCTCTGAAGAAGACATATAAAGGATTAATAGTTACATGAGAAGGTGCTCAGCATAAGCTAAATGCAAATCAAAACTATGAGACATCACCTCATACATGCTAGGGTGAGTATCCAGCTGATGAAAGATAACTGTTAGCCAGCACTACGGGGAAGGAAAATCCTCATACGCCATTGTGCAGAGCATAAATCAGTACACCCATTGTGGAAAACAATATGGAAGTTCCTCAAAACATTAAAACTAGAACTATTATATAACCCAGCAGCCTCGCTGTTGTCTAAACAGTTAAGAGCTGCCTAACAGTATTCCAGTCAACAGCAATCACATACACACTGATTATCTCAGGAGATTACATGGTCTAGTGATATCCTAGCTATTTTACTTTATATGTACATACTCTATGATGTTCACATAACAGCAAAATCGCCTAGACAATACATTTCTCAGGGCATGGTATTGTTAAATCATGCATGGCTGTATATCCAAAGGAAACAAAATCAACGTATATGATGGCTAATATTGAATCACCTTGGAGACAAGCTTCCAGGCACACCATTGAAAGATTATTTAGATAGGTTAGTTTCTGAACATACAGAAGAGGAATTATCTAGATTGGGTTAATGGAGGTGGGAAGACCCACCCACTGTGAGCGGCATCGCTCCATGGTTGGAGTCCCAGAATGAACACCAAAGAGAAAAGGAACTGAATACTAGCACTCATCTCTCTCTCTCCTGCTTGTAGATGTGACCACCTGCTTCAAATTCCTGCCACCTTGAATTTCCTGCCAGGAGCCAAAATAAACCCTTACTTCTTTACTCTTTTAAAAAAATTATTTTATAGGGGCTGGAGAGATGGCCTAGCGGTTAAGAGCACCGACTGCTCTTGCAGAGGACCCTGGTTCGATCCCGAGCACCCACATGGCAGCTGAGAACCATCTTTAACTCCAGTTCCAGGGGAATCCGACACCCTCTGCTGACCTCCATGGCGTCGCACAACAAGGGTGCACAGACCTACTTGCAGACAGTACATTCATACACACAAAAAATAAAAAAAAATTTTAAAAATTATTTTATAAGAAATGGTTATATTGTTTATATTAGTTTATGAGTATGAATATGGCATATTTATATAATTTTGTGAAATAAAAAAGACTGATACTAATTTTACAGATAAGGGAAGTAATATACAATCTTATTGAATACTTTGTTCAAAAGCCCTTCTCCATGTAGCAATAAATCAGCAACAGAATAGAACTCAGTATAGAAACAAGTTGAGATAAGACTTTTAATTTATTTAACCTGTCATTTAGCAAACTATTTATTAAGTGCTTGCTATATGCCAAACTCTAATCTCAATTTTGAGAACACAGCTGTGAAAAACACACAAAAACTGTTATGATTTAGATCTTAAATATTCCTCAAAGGTGAAAGGCTTTGGTACCAACTGATTGCATGGAAACTTCTGTAGGTGGGGCCTGATTAGAAACAGTAAGTCGCTGGGGATTTTCCTTAAAGGGGATACTGGGACAGTCCCTCCCTCCCCATTCAGTACCTCCTCCTAAGACTTTCTGCTTTCTGGTTGCCATAAAATGAGAAAGCTTTCTTCTGCCACTTCCTTCTGCCACTTCCTTCTGCCATGATGTTCTGCCTCATCACAAGCCTAAAAGTAATGGAGATGTACAACCATAGAGTGAAACTTCTAAAATCATGAGCCAAAACAAACTTTCTTCCTCTGAATTGTCTTTGTCAGGTATTTTGTCACAATGCACAAAGGTAGCATGATTCTTAACTTCAAAACATTTGATTCTAGCTGAGTGTGGTAGCACACACCTTTAATCACAGCCTTTGTGAGGCAGAGGTAGGTGCATCTCTGTGAGACTGAGGTCATCCTGGCACACATCATGACTTTCAGGCTAGCTTGGACTAAGGAGACCCTGTCCAAAAACAATCATCATCATCAGCTTGATTCTAATTGGGAAAGAACAGTGGTAAACAATACTGCAGACGGTGACCAATGTTCTCTAGAAAAAAAGTGAATATGGCAGAAGTGATAGACATATATATCTGTGGTGTCACTCTGCCACACGTAGAGGTGGACACTCAAACCCCATCCACTGGATTACAGGGAAAAGGGAAGACACAAGACAACCTCCAGCAGCTGTCCTAAACTGTGGGGCCAAAGGCTGACAACCTTTTCACTGCTCGCTTGTCTCATCTAACATCTACACCAGGAAATGCCCTAATGGCACCCCCAGATCCTCCAGACTGCCACCGGATTGGTGCTCTACAGTCTAATGTGCCAGACTGCTGCTTGATGGGCACTCTACAGCCTAATTCCCAAACTGTCACCTGATTGATGCTCTACGGTCTAATTCCCACCTGGGCACTCACTACACATCACAGCTGGTGACCTGATAGGTCTCCTTCCAGTCTCCCATCTTGGCTGTCCTAGTTGCCTGGTATTCTGGTCCAGATCAGTAGTGGCCAGTAGTTAGTGTACAGTTTTTCTGTAACTTTCAAAGTGCTTTGTTCTCCAAGGCCTGCCGTTGTCCAGAGGCCCCTCGAGGCAGAGGTGGCATATCTCGGTGGAACCTCCAGATGTTGAACTCAAACTGCCACACTCACAAAATTAACCAATGAGGGGCCTCAGATTTATATGAAATTTATTTAATTTGCTGGTGCACCAGAACCCAATTAAGAAAACTGACACATCAAGGGAGCCAAGTGTTGATGTGTCAGGGATGCAACCCATTTCACGCAGGGATGAGCAGGACCCTGACTGTCTGTTACAGAGAACTTTTAAAGCCAAAGCCACAAACTAGAGGAACTTGGTGACATCATACATACACAGTTGCAAGGCTATAGAAACACAATGCAAGCAGTAGTGACCTTTAAGCTGATCAGTTGTGTTTAGCAGCGTGAAGCCCCTTGGAGAGGAATGGGCTTCTTAGGGGGTAAGAAGCACTCCTACAGGGCTGGGAAAGTTCATCCTGACCTCAGGTAGCTCTGGGAACTAATAACTCAAGGTGAGAGGGATTAACTATGGGAACCAGACCTGCTTCAACTAGAGAGTTGCTCCTACACGGTAACCCTTTACTTTTGATTAACTTCTTTCTGACCTGGCCCTAACAATATGTACCTAAAACAGTGCATCCACATAAGGACATATACACCAACCTTAATGAAGCTTTTTTTTTCCCAGTTCTGTAGATCAAACCCAGGGCCTCAGTCATGCTGGGGAAGTGCTCTGCCATTAAACCACATGCCCATCCCCAAAGCTTCAGTGTTGACATTTGGGACAGAATATCTACAAGTTGAGAGGCTAAATTCACTACAAATTCATCTTTATGTTTAGAATCTTTGTAAAGTGTTATTTTCACTGGCTTGAAGGAAGAAAGAGGTACACTGTCCTTTTTATGTTCTGAAAGTGGTCATGGAACAACTATAGGAAGAGTGGAGTGTTTTTGTAAAAGTCTACTCAAGAATAAAAGTGTGAACTAAAACATACAAGATATAGGATATGATGTGGGTTCTTAAAATATATCCTGTGAGTCGGGCAGCCTGCAACCTGTCTACAATCTCATCTGCAGATATCGGGTGAATGCTTGTTGACATCCACTCGTGGGAGAGAGGCAGAGCCTCTCACTTCAGTCCACATTTTGACTTATTGCTTCCTTTCCAAGAAGGCTCCCAATGGAACTGAAGTCTTGACCTCCTGGATGAGACCTCTCTTCCCTTTCCACAAAGGAGAGACTCCATTATAGCCTGAACAAGAAAACCAAATCCTAAACCAAACATATAGTTAGAAAAGAGGTTGTTTTGTTTCAATCCAAAAAGAAGCCCTCTTTCTGCCACACCCATTTTCCTGCTTGTCACAGATTCTCCACTCAAGATAGAACTAAAAGTCCTTCCAAACTAGTTTTCCCACTTCCCTCCTCCCCATATCCAGTTGGTCACTTAAGTTCTCTCAGGACTATACTTTCTGACTAACTCTGTTGCTTCATTTCTCTCTCACAACCCCAATTCTATGACTTCATTGCCACCTGTATAATCTCTCATTCAAAGTGCCCAGGCTACCTTCAAAGTGCTCTATGTCTTCCATTTCTCTCATTCCAATTCTCCCACCATCCTGTCCACAGCAATTGCTCCATATCCAAAGGTACTCAATTCCCTGCTCAAACAAGTTCTTCCCTGGAGCTGGGGTGTGGCAGCCCTGCTCCTTTAATCCCAGCACTCTGGAAGCTGGGAGATAGAAGCCAGCCTGACTTAAATGAGAGTTCCAGGCCAGCTGATAGTACAGGGAGACCCTGTCTCAAAACAAATAAAAAAGAAAAAGTTGCCTGGGTCCTGTTGCCTACATGATCAACCCCAAGCCTCTCACCACCAGTCTTCACTTACTTGCAGCAGTTCGGTCTATCCTTTAGGCTTCAGAACAGCTGTGGGTTTCCCAGAAAACGCAGATGTTCAGAGCTCTCAGAATCCATTCCAACTGTTCTTCTGCCCAGAATGTCTATACACTTTCCACATGGCAAATTCTTAGTCTTCCTTCAAAATCCATCAAAGGTGTTTATATGTATTTTTCAATGTGAAGTTCCTCCAACGTTCCTAGTCAGCAACTTCTTTGTTTGATCCCAAAGGGCTTAGATAAGAAATCTAGTATCTCCTTCCAGCCTAGGGGTAAAGAGTTCTTAATCTTTATATATTATAGTTAATTATCCGTTTTTAATTCTACCATTCCTTCTCTTCCTCCAAGTACAAGCTTCTGAAGAGACTATCTTTAAATATTCAACTCTTAGCAAAACACTTAGGCATAACAAGAATTCAAGAAATGCATTTGTTAACTCATTGATTAAAGAGTGGTCACTTGCTGACCATGGGAAGGGAAAACCCCAGTGTGGAACACAAGGGCAGAACTGATGGTGGTTTGGGCTTGCCAAGGAGGAGACTTCAAACATGACATCTTTTAGCCTAATAAAGGAAAAAAATCATAAGCTGAAGATGCTAAAACGTATGACATATGTGGCATGCATATGTGCATGTTTTGGAGTGATGGATATTGGAAGGAATAACAGCAAAAGCAATAACAATAGCAACAACAACAGAAAAGACTGTCAAAAAACTGACTGAAATGGTGAACTTCTGCTCGAAACAGTAAATTTCTGCATCGAGAATTTTGAGAGAGACTAAGAAAAAGATGAAAAATATGCTTAAAAAAAAGAAAAAGAAAAATGTGTTTGGCAGAATGCATGAGCTCTGATGGGGTGGGGTGGGGGGTTTTTATTGTAATTCATTTTGATAAACTTTAAATATTTAATTTATTTTAAATAAAAATTATTTAAATCAGTTTTAATTATTTTTTATTTTAATTTAAATTAAATTGTTTTTTTGTTTGAATTGTCCCCTAAGGGCTTAGAAAAGGGGACCTGGTGGATGAGAAGCAAAACAGTCTACTTTCTCTGGAGCTGTTGTCTTGGTCTCTAGCTCAATTCTGGCTTTTTTCTTTCATGGGCTGCCAGCTCTGTCCGAAGCATACCTTTCAATCCTACTAATGAAGCACATGCAATTTTATAGATATTATAGGTACT
This sequence comes from Rhizomys pruinosus, assembly GCA_009823505.1. Lineage (NCBI taxonomy): Eukaryota > Metazoa > Chordata > Mammalia > Rodentia > Spalacidae > Rhizomys > Rhizomys pruinosus. The sequence goes on from VZQC01014672.1 coordinate 1,000,898, forward strand.
TAAACAGGAATAATATATAGCCTTTGCAATCGGCTATGCAATGAAGGGGCNGGCACCCACAGGCTCAGATCACAATTATCTGTTACTCTAGGTTCCAATGGATCCAACACCAAAATCTGACTTCTGCAGGCTTTGCATGCCACAGGTGCACTTAATATGCATGCAGACAAAACATCATACACACATATATAAACAATTAATCAGGCTAGAGAGGCGGCTCAGCAGTAAGTTAAGAGCATAGGTACTCTTGCACAGGACCAGGGTTTGATTCCCAGGCATCCACATGGCACCAAAAGAACCCTTCAACTCCAGTCAGGGGAATCCGACACTTCTTCTGACCTCTGCCGGCCTGTGCAAACACACTTGTAGGCACTACACTCATATTGCCTAAAATAAAATAAATAAACAAAATGTATAATTCATTACAAAACAAATAAGTAATACAATTTTTATACTTAGAGCTATATATGCTTTTTTTTCAACTTGGCACACCTGGGAATATATATGCTTTTTTAAGACATGAGGAGCAATGATAGTAGTTAATTAAATGATGATGATTGGTTGAATATCGTTCACATACATAATTATTTAAAATACTATGTTATTTTTATTTTTTTTTATGTTAACATTAGTTGCTAATTTCCTGAAACTTCTTGAGTAGTCTAACTTGTAAAAACTTTACAAAAATCTATTCTTACATGCAACCATATATTCAATTAAATAAAGAATTTTTCACATTACTAAGATGATACGTTTTGGCGTCCAAGAAGTTTTGGTGACATTCAGTTCCACAGCCTACTGATAATTATGACAGGAATTTATTTCATTTGTTAAGGGCCCCCAGTTTCCCTTAGGCAAAGTTAGGCCTAGAGATGGGTAGACACATTAAAACAAGAGAATACAATTTTCTTATCCTGGAGGTATAGTCATTCATAGTGGCTGAGAAGAAACAAGTTACTTCTGGAAAAAAATTATATTTTTCTTCATTTTTTTGAAGTTTGTTGCGCATTCATACAAACCTTTCTTTTTTTTTCCTTTTAAAAAGGGTTGTTTATTTATTATGTGCTTACACGCATATCGCTTTAAGTGTATAGTTGTAGGATTTTGTCAAACACATATAGTAATATACTCATCATCACCACACTCAAGTCAAAATCCAAGTATTCCATCACCTCGCTACTTCTCATGTTCTTTATCAGTCAGCCCCCCCTATGTCTAGGAACTTGGCAACCTTTATATGTTTTTTTTCTTTCTTATTGTTTTTATTTTTAACATATCAAGAAGTGGAATAAAACAGCACACATCTATCCAAGCATATATTTTCATTTATTTTAGGTAAAAAAATGCTGAGGACTGGGATGGCTGGAGTTTGTTGTGTAATGCTTACTTTTACAAGAAATTGTCAGGCAGTTTTCCATTCCGGTTGTGTCATGTTACGTTCTCACTGCAGTGTGTCAGTGGGGGGGTATGTGATAAACTTATCTTGCATTCTGGTTCTTAGAAATCCTCAGAGTTGTTTTTTTCTGTTTTCAGCATTCCGAGCAGGTGTATAGTGGTTTGCCATTTTTATTTCAATATGAATTTAATGCAATTAATTCTCATTTTGATAAATAAGATTTGCCTGGAGACAATTTTAAAAAGTTTTGACGTGTGTGCATGATTTGCCGGCATCTATTTGAATCACACGCATGCAACACCCACGGAGGCAGACGAGAGGGGGTCAGATCCCGAGGAACTGAAGCCACAGGCCTGTGTGAGCTGCCATGTGGTGCTGTAAACCAAACCCACGTTCCTTGGCAAGCAGCATCAAGTGTTTTAACTCTGGCCATCTCTCCAGCCCTTGGAGCTATATTTCAAAGCCTAGGGGACTCTCTCGGTGTGGCTGCAGGGCCCTCCTCCTTAGGGGTAGGCCTGCACAGGGGAGCACTGCACACGATCTCCTTGGGCCGAGGCTGCAGCGTGCCTCCGAAGACGTACTCCAGCCTGAGGCCCTGGCTTCCCTCTGGCACTTGAAACCGAAAGGTACAGAGGAGTGTGGCAAACATCAAGAAGAGCTCCATTCGAGCAAGCTGCTCCCCCGGGCACACCCCATGCCCTGCAGAGAAGGGCAGAAAGGCCTCATTGACCACAAAGTTTCCGTCCTTATCCAGGAAGTGGCCAGGGTTGAACTGCTGAGGGGTCTCCCAGCACTGAGGGTCAAACAGCACAGAGGCCAAGTTGGGCAGGATAATGGTGCCCTTAGGGGTTATTTGCCAGATTCTTTCGAATTAAACCAGATATCCTGTGGAAACCAAGAAACTAACCATAGGATTCCTGGTTTTGACAAAGGATAGCATTGAAGTTTTTAAAACCAAAACTGAAAGCATTTGAAAAACCTGCATCCCAACAAAAACTTGATAATCAGAATGCGGGAACTTGGTCTGCCCCCCATACAACATTTCTTACTCATATTTAGACCCATTGCCCCTTTCTTGCCCCCCACCCCCCACCAGCGCTCATGCATTTTGCCTACATTTGTCTTGCATCTTTTTCCTCAGTCTTCTTTTAAATTTTTGATGCAGAAGTTTACTGGTTTACTGTTTTGGGCAGACGTTTACTGTTTCAGTCAGTTCTTTGACCCAGTCTTTTTTGTTGTTGTTGTTCCTTCCAATTTGATTGCTCCAAAAACATGTATATATACAGCCACACATATATACAAAAATTATGTCTGAAAATGAAATATAGGTTAATTCAAAACATGTTTTATGGATTCACATTTTAACGGTAGGTTGTATGCAGGTAAAGAAAACAATATTTCTTTGCATTGGTGTCCACTCCCAACCACACAGAAAGGTGACTGCTTGAACCCCATCCCCCCATGGATTATGGGAAAAGGAAAGACTGCAAGACAGTGAAGCCGCTGTCTACAAAACTGTGGCGCCAAAGGCTGACAGCTTCAAAATGCCCCACCTGTCTAATTAGCAACTACACCAGGCAATGCCCTATTGGCACTCCCAGATCCTCCAGACTGCTGCCTGATTTGCACTCTACAGTCTAATTCCAAGACTACTACCTGATTGGTGCCCTACAGTCTAATCTGAGACTGCTGCCTGAAGGTGCTCTCTATAGTCTATTCCCAGCCGTGGGGTACTCCCCATACATTCACAGGGTGTTGACCTGATAGGTCTCCTTCTGGCCCCACACCAGCTTCCCAGGCTGGTGGTCTGCTGGACTGCTGTCCAACCCACTGATTACGACTATCACACGTCAATGCGCTAGATTACAATGGAATAAATACCAGTAGTCCCTGTCGATGGTAAGCAAGGACCCTCTTTTATTCCCAAGCATTTGTTTTATATACTCAGGAGTGACATCATATCTCAGGCCCTGCTTTCAGACCCCCTGCTTCATGTTCCATAACACCATGAGTACTTGTCAATGCCTATGACCCCAAGGTGTCACAGGCTTGATAATGCACATGCAAATCCTGCCTAAGGCCAGGTTTAGTGTAAACAGACAAGCAGGCAACAGCACAAAAGTAGCCACAGGGGGCCTCTCTAGCCCCTATATTTACATTCTTACATTACATAGCAAGTTGACTGAGTATAATACATCAGGTATTATATTTACTACAAAAAAGAAAAAAATTATTCCGTTTGCCTTACAAATAGAGATTTGGTGCTAGGATCCAAAAATGTAGGGACAGCATACATTCTGTGTGTTTCTGGGACTTTGTTACTGCACTTAGCATAATGGTTTTAGTTCATCCATTACTGCCAAAGTCTGATGCTCATCTTTCTTTAACGCTGGTATAAAAGTCAATTGTAAGATGTACCCACATTGTCTTTATCCACTATATCTGTTGAGGGACACTTGGGTTGTTTCCAGCTCTCACTATTGTGAAGAGCGCTGTAACAGACATGGATTGTAATGTATCTCTGCAAACGAATGAGTCTTGTGGGTATATATTCAGGACTGATATGATGGGGTCAAGTGGTAGGCTCACTCGCGTCTTTTAAGAACTTCTCCACATGCTTTCCATTAGTGGCTTACATGAGTTTACATTTCCCCCAGCATTTCCCACCCATGCGTCAGTGCCCCACCTGGGACGTTGTGTATGGTATACGAAGGCAGGCTGGGCATGAGCCAGGTAGGAAGGGCAACAGCCAGTGAACAAGCATTCCTCCATGGCCTGTCTGTTCACTCTGCTGCCTCCAGGTTCCTGCCTTGGGCTCCCCTGAGTGATGAACTATGAGCCCCAGGAGATGTGAGTTGAATACACCCCTTTCCTCCCCAAGTTGGTGTCAGTTCAGTGTTTTGCCACAGCATTGAAGGACAAACTACAACAGAACTTGGTACCAGAAGAGTGGGGGTATTGCTGTGAAGACCTGCGCCCTTGTTGTTTTTTGGGGAAGGATTGTGGAAGATTTTGGAACTTTGGGTGAGAAAAATCATTGAATGTCTAAAACATCGTTGCTGTGGAGCTTCGTTTGAAGCAGTTTTGCCTGAAGAATTTGTAGATGATGGGGGCCTGGCTTGTGAAAGTTCTAGTTTCAAAGGGGGAACAGAGATCATCGGGACTGTAATCTGTGGGTTCTGGTCAGCTGGGCTGAAGAATCATCTGTAAATAACAAGAGACAAGAACCTGAAGTGGACATTCTTTGTTGTACTGGTCCAATTGATGCTGGTTAGCTGGGTGAAACATGAGCTGTAAGTAACAAGAGACCAGCATCATTGTGGTGAAATCTTCTGGGAAAAATTTTCTTCAGGGTCAGCACACCGAAGCTATATTCCAGAAGGGACCCGAGCCAACATGTCAAGCCAGAAGCAGGAATCGGTAACGTGTAAGAGTCTCCTATATGTTCTGGTGTTGAAATTTGTGGGGGTCACAGAGAGCAGCCAAGCTTGGCATGTTGAGAGGCCAGGAAAAGACCATTTGTGGAAGTGCACCTCAGTTGCAGTGAAGGTCCCAGGATTGCAGGGGTCATGGAGAGAAGCCTAGGCTTGGCACCAGGAGAGGTCAGGAGAGACCACTTGGCCGAAGGGTAGCCTCAGTTTCAGTGGATACCCCATCTGTTTGGAGATGCCAGGACCATGGTGTGACCACCAAAAGCAGCAGCAGGTGGAAATGGAGCTGGCCATTAGGTGAAGTTGTTTGCCTCAGTTTCAGTGGCGAACCCCAGCTTTTTTTTTTTTTTTTTTTTTTTTTGAGTATGACAGCGACCGTGGGATGACACCAAGAGCAGCAGCAGGTGTGCGAATGGAGTCGGCCTGGGTCTCCGAGATGAGCTGTGCCATGGGGACCGCAGCGTCAGAGAGGGGGAGTGCTCGAGACCCTTTTAGAGCTCAGAAGATTGTTGAGTGAATCCCAGGTGTCCAGCCCCTTTTTTTGGGGGGAAGCTATCTTGCTGGACTAGTTTTGTTTAGAGTGCCTGATTCTTCCCTTTGAAATCAGACAGTACTTGTTTTGGGGGATTTTTTTTCCAGCAGCCCACAGTTAAGAGATTTTAATGGACTGTAACTTTTAAGTGCTTGGACATTTTAAGGACTGTGGGCTTTTAAGGTTGCTGTTCTTAGGTTAGTTTGTGATTCATGTTAACATTCATATTTTGGGGATAAGAAACTGGAAGGTGGTGGTTTAATAGTGATGTGTTTTGTGTGTCAAGTTGACAAGGGTCAATGTGCTGGATAGCTTTAGTGTCAACTTGACACACCTGGGTTGAGGGAGCCTCAGTTGGGGATTGGCTCCATTGGATTGGCCTGTGGGCCACATCTATGGATTACTGTCTTAATTGTCAAGCAGTGTGGGAGGGCCCAGCCCACAATGAGTAGTGCCACCCTGGGCAGGTTGTTGTGACGGTATAAGAAGGCAGGCTGGGCATGAGCCAGGAGCAGCCAGTGAACAGGGCATCCTCCTTGCCTGTGCTTCATCTGCTTGCTTCAGGTTCCTGCCTTGAGTGCTTGTTTTGCTTCCTTTGGTGATGAACTGTGACCTCGGAGATGTGAGCTGAATAAACCTTTCCTACCCAAATTGGTGTCGGTCAGTGTTTGTCACAGCATTGAAGCAACCTAGAACAAAGATGAAATCTCAAGTGGGTTTATAATTTGCCCTTCCTTAATTCTTAAACAACATGAACCAATTTTACAGATTGGTTTCTTGCCATCTTTATTTCCTCAGTGGTGAAGTTTCTTCAGTTCTTTACTCCATCTTTTGAGTGGGGTATTGTTTTCTTGCTCCTTTGTTTTTTGAGTAAGTAGTTTATACTATACCCTAGATGTTAATGCTCTGTCCGACTGTATCACTTGTGAAGGTTTCCTCCACTGTGTCGGTTTTCTCTTCACTCTTTGATTGTTTCTTTCGCTGTACAGAAGCTTTTTCAGCAAAAGAAGTATTAAACTGTATAGGTTTGTGATTTGACATGTCTTGGAAAGTTTTATGGACCAAAGCCCATAACTCTACCTTAAAGGAAGTGTGGGATCTATACAAAAGGAAGTAAGGAAATAATTCTTGTCTAGGTGAGGAAAACCATAAACAAAGAAATCTGCCGGCCATGGGGTTCACGCCTTAATCCTCGCACTTGGGAGGCAGGGCCAGAGGGCAGATGGATCTTTGTGAGTTCAAGGCCCCAGCTGGTCTATCAGAGCAAAATTTCTAGGAAAGATGGGGCTACAGGGGTCCCTGTCTCAAAAAAAAAAAAAAAACGAAATCTACAGTGGGGTGTGTGGTGGTGCTTGCCTTAAATCCTAGCACTCAGGAAGCAGAGGCAGGCCGATCTCTTTGCGATTTTCAAGTCCAGCCTGTCTACAGAGTAAGTTCCAGGGACAGCTGGGGGCTACAGGGGACCCTGTATCGAACAACGACCAAAAAAAAAAAAAAAAAAAAAAGAAAATTTACAGTGAGTTGTGGCTATGGGTGTGGGTATGAGCAGAAGTGGGCTATATAGAGACCTCAGCTGGACAGCTAGAATGAGACTTGAATCTTCTCATAAGGCATCGACGGGAAGCTCAACAATGGCATTAGGAAGCCGTTAATCTCTCTATCTGATGCGCACTCAAGAGTCATCATAAACCCTCAGTCAGAGGAGCAAGATCATGGAAAGGATTCTTCAGAAAGGGGGGTTTTAATCCTAGCTGTTGTAGATAAGCGGATTTGTAATTACAAAATGGGGCTAAGACAGGAAGATTTCAAGTTCAAAACCACGAGCTCCCTTCGCTAAGAAAATCTGTACCTTTGACACAAAACTGAGCTTTATAAAGAACTGCAGAAAGAAGGAGGGAACAAAGCACAAATCAATAATTTTGGGTTCAACAGAGAGCAGGGATAGCAAACACTTTCTAGCCCAGTGCTGTGGACATAATGGGGCTCATTAAGCATAATCGTTGTTACTGTTATCAAGAAAAGACTGTTTGCTATTAAAGTTTAATATAACTGGAAAGTAAGAGAATCTCACTCTCTTTTCTATGCTACCTAAGTTAGAATTACATTTTTCTTCTCCTAATAGCCCTAAGAGGTGTATATATATATCAATATCTTGATTTTCATAATTCAAAATATAAAGCTCAGAATAGCTAAGAAATGCACAATTGTAAGTGGCGAGCAGGATTTGGCATCCTACAAACGTTCCATTTTCCCACTGTGTCTTTAAACTGTAGAACCCACAAGATCCTTCCAGGAACTAGAGACGAAATAATCATAGATTGCAAATGCTTCATGCTGTAAGCACATGACGGAAAAGTGTTGGTGACGGAGTAAGAATGTTTCCAACACAGAACACAGCACAAGGGGTTCTGAGAGGAGATTCCAAGTGGATTTGGCTCTGAACAACAGCAAGATTGATGTCTTTGATATACACACTCAAGCCATTTCCATTCATCACTCTTGGTGTCCCAGATTTCGAAGGCTGAGATGTCATTTCCTTATCTCTCCACATTTACCCAGAGATTTTTATCATGGGCTTTTGAGATCTTGTCTGAGAGGAATATATGCTGTCTCGACCAGAGAGGAACTGGAAAGCAGATTCTCAGTACTAGGAAGAAGATCGTATCTCACAAATTAAAGTCATGATCCTATTTATCCCTGTCCCCTTGTGAATTCTATTAGCAAGAACCATTTTCCCTATATGTTGAATCAATCTGTCACACACCAAAGGACAGGAAAAGTTTTGCGAGGTTGCCAAACTAAGATGAGAAGGTCATAAAGGAAGTACTTCTGTGAGGCTCCTGAATGGCCCAAAAACCTCTTCTGGTGATAAACTTCTTTTTTGGTCTTTGGGATAAGGTCTCCTTGTAGCCCAGCTTTCCTGGGACCTTCTGTGTAGATCCGGCTGGCCTTTGAATTCATAGAAATTCACCTGCCTTTGCTTCTGGAGTGCTGGGATAATTAATGCGGGCCAGCGTGTTGATGCCACCTTCTTCAAAAGCTGGAGAGAAGGCTCAGTATTTAAGGACACTGACTGCTCTTCAGAGACTGGGGTTTGATTCCCAGGCGCACCCACATGGCCGCTAAGACCCAGGGAATCCAAATCTTCTTCTGACCTCCACAGCATTGGCCTTCATGACACAGGTGTGTACCTACCTACATTTTGGCCAGACAGTATTCTATACACATCAAGTAATAAAATTTAACCAAAGATTTACAAAACGTTCAACAAGAGTTTGTACTGCTTGCAGTTTCTGGTCTCTTGTTTAGTACCACATTTCCATTTTCTGTTCCAATTCCCATCACTAAAGAGTCTATTTTTGAAGTAGTATATATGCATCAATTTCATTCACATTTCACTTGTCAGAGCAAGCTACATGTCTGTGTGTGGTGTGAATGCTGTGTGAGGGAAATATTTTTTACATAAATAGCAGTTAAAGTTTGGATATAATACAATGCCACTCATGGTATGTTATACTTATTTGATTAACTGAAAGCTTTATCAGCAGTTAAAGAAAAATTTATGGCCAGGTGTTGGTTAGCACTGCCTTTAATCCCAGCCACTCAGGAGGCAGCGGGGTGCAGTCAGAGGCAGGTGGGTTCTTTGTGAGTTCACGGCAGCCTGGTCTCTACATAGTGAGTCCAGACCCAGCTTGGTCTACATTAGTGATTTCCAGCCCAGCTTGGCCTACATTAGTGAGTTCCAGGCAGCTTGGTTCTACAAAATGCGTTCCAGGACAGCTTGGTCTCAGAGTGGTTCCAGACCAGCTTGGTCTACATAGTGAGTTCCAGGACAGCTGGGTCTACATAGTGAGCTCCATGGCCAGCTTGGTCTAAGAGTGAATTCCAGGACGCTGGGCTACCAAAATGGGGGGGGGGGGGGTGGGGTTGGGTGGGGGGTGGTTTATGCTTAAAAACTTTGCGAGCTAATGTCTTTTCCTCTCTTTCTTTTTGAGACAAACTACCAGTTCCAAGCTCTTGTCTCCAACTGCACTCACACACATACGTAGCTGCACCCACATGCACATGCACATACACAACATAACCACATGCACACACAAAAATCCTCGGTTCCCCACAGCCAGCATGCAAAGGATGCATCTGGTAAGGGGTGAATAGGAAAATATGCAAAAGACACTAATTATTAAATAGCAAGAAAAAATACCCAACTCAAATATGGACAAAGAATATGAGCAGACACTTCTCTGAAGAAGACATATAAAGGATTAATAGTTACATGAGAAGGTGCTCAGCATAAGCTAAAATGCAAATCAAAACTATGAGACATCACCTCATACATGCTAGGGTGAGTATCCAGCTGATGAAAGATAACTGTTAGCCAGCACTACGGGGAAGGAAAATCCTCATACGCCATTGTGCAGAGCATAAATCAGTACACCCATTGTGGAGGGATAAATCAGTTAGAAGTTTCTCAAAACATTAAAACTAGAACTATTATATAACCCAGCAGCCTCGCTGTTGTCTAAACAGTAAGAGCTGCCTAACAGTATTCCAGTCAACAGCAATCACATACACACTGATTATCTCAGGAGATTACATGGTCTCGTGACATATCTAGCTATTTCCTTTATTATGTACCTACTATATGATGTTCACCATAACCGCAAAATCGCCTACTAGACAATACATTCTCGGGATGGTATTGTTAAAATCATGCATGGTGATCAATGCTAAAAGGAAAAAACAATTCACTGATTATGATGGCTAATATTGAATCACCTTGGAGACAAGCTTCCAGGCACACCATTGAAAGATTATTTAGATAGGTTAGTTTCTGAACATACGAAGGGAATTATCTGAGATTGGGTTAATGGAGTGGGAAGACCCACCCACTGTGAGCGGCATCGCTCCATGGTTGGAGTCCCAGAATGAACACCAAAGAGAAAAGGAACTGACTCCTCAGACTCATTCTCTCTCTCTCCTGCTTGTAGATGTGACCACCTGCTTCAAATTCCTGCCACCTTGAATTTCCTGCCAGGAGCCAAAATAAACCCTGACATTCTTTACTCTTTTAAAAACTATTTTATAGGGGCTGGAGGAGATGGCCCTAGCGGTTAAGAGCACCGAATGTTTGAGAGGACCCGCGTTCAATCCCCGAGCACCCACATGGGGCTGAGAAACCGTCTGTTAACTCCAGTATCCGCGGAATCCCTACACCTCTCTCTGACCTCCAAAGGCCGCATCGACACAGGGTGCACAGACCTACATTGCAGACACAGTACACATTCACACACACACAACTTAATAAAAAATTTTAAAAATTATTTATAAAAATGGTATATGTTTATATTAGTTTATGAGTATGAATATGGCATATTTATATAATTTTGTGAAATAAAAAAGACTGATACTAATTTTACAGATAAGGGAAGTAATATACAATCTTATTGAATACTTTGTTCAAAAGCCCTTCTCCATGTAGCAATAAATCAGCAACAGAATAGAACTCAGTATAGAAACAAGTTGAGATAAGACTTTTAATTTATTTAACCTGTCATTTAGCAAACTATTTATTAAGTGCTTGCTATATGCCAAACTCTAATCTCAATTTTGAGAACACAGCTGTGAAAAACACACAAAAACTGTTATGATTTAGATCTTAAATATTCCTCAAAGGTGAAAGGCTTTGGTACCAACTGATTGCATGGAAACTTCTGTAGGTGGGGCCTGATTAGAAACAGTAAGTCGCTGGGGATTTTCCTTAAAGGGGATACTGGGACAGTCCCTCCCTCCCCATTCAGTACCTCCTCCTAAGACTTTCTGCTTTCTGGTTGCCATAAAATGAGAAAGCTTTCTTTATGCCAATTCTTCTAAGCCCACTTCCTTCTGCCATGCTGTTCGCCTCATCACAAGCCTAAAAAGTTAAATGGCGATGTACGACATAGAGTGATGAAACCTCTAAAATCATTGAGCCTAAAAAAACTTTCTTCATCTGAATTGTTCTTGTCAGTTATTTTGTCACAATGAAGACAAACTGTTAGCATGATTCTTAACTTCAAAACATTTGATTCTAGCTGAGTGTGGTAGCACACACCTTTAATCACACTTTGGGAGGCAGAGGTAGGTGATCTCTGGAGGACTGAGGTCATCCTGGCACCATCTCTGACTTTCCAGGCTAGCTTGGTCTACATTGTGAGACCCTGTCAAAAAACAATCATCATCATCAGCTTGATTCTAATTGGGAAAGAACAGTGGTAAACAATACTGCAGACGGTGACCAATGTTCTCTAGAAAAAAAGTGAATATGGCAGAAGTGATAGACATATATATCTGTGGTGTCACTCTGCCACACGTAGAGGTGGACACTCAAACCCCATCCACTGGATTACAGGAAAAGGGAAGAACAAGACAACCTCCAGCAGCTGTCCTAAAACTTGGGGCCAAAGGCTGACACCTTTCCACTGCTCGCCTTGGTCTCATCTCACATCTACACCAGGAATGCCCTAATGGCACCCCCAGATCCTCCAGACTGCCACCGGATTGGTGCTCTACAGTCTAATGTGCCAGACTGCTGCTTGATGGGCACTCTACAGCCTAATTCCCAAACTGTCACCTGATTGATGCTCTACGGTCTAATTCCCACCTGGGCACTCACTACACATCACAGCTGGTGACTTGATAGGTCTCCTTCCAGTCTCCCATCTTGGCTCTCCTAGTTGCCTGGTATTCTGGTACAGATCAGTAGTGGCGTTTTTAGTGTACAGTTTTCTGTACTTTTAAAAGTGCTTTGTTCTCCAAGGCCTGCCGTTGTCCAGAGGCCCCTCGAGGAGTTGGCATATCTCGGTGGGACCTCCAGATGTTGGACTCTAACTGCCACACTCACAAAATAAACCAATGAGGGGCCTCAGATTTATATGAAAATTTATTTAAATTGCTGTGTTCACCAAAACCCAATTAAGAAAATTGACACATCAAGGGAGCCAAGTGTTGCTCGTTGATTGTGTCAGGGACACACCCATTCCACACAGGGATGAGCGTGACCCGGACTGTCTGTTACAGAGAACTTTTTAAAGCCAAAGCCACAAACTAGAGGAACTTGGTGACACCATACAAACACAATTTCAAGGCTATATAAACACAATGCAAGCAGTGGTGGTGACCTTTAAGCTGATTGGTTGTTTAGCAGCGTGAAGTCCCTTTGTGAAGTCCCTTGGAGAGGGATGGGCTTCTTAGGTGGTAGGAAGCACTCCTACAGGCTGGGAAAGTTCATCCTGAACTCAGGTAGCTCTGGGAACTAAAAACTCAAGTGAGAGGGATTAACTATGGGAACCAGACCTGCTTCAACTAGAGAGTTGCTCCTACACGGTAACCCTTTTACTTTTGATTAACTTTCTTTCTGACCTGGCCCCTAACAATTATGTACTAAAACAGTGCATCCACATAAGGACATATACACCAACCTTAATGAAGCTTTTTTTTTTCCCAGCAGTTCTGTAGATCAAACCCCAGGGCCTCAGTCATGCTGGGGAAGTGCTCTGCCATTAAACCACATGCCCATCCCCAAAGCTTCAGTGTTGACATTTGGGACAGAATATCTACAAGTTGAGAGGCTAAATTCACTACAAATTCATCTTTATGTTTAGAATCTTTGTAAAGTGTTATTTTCACTGGCTTGAAGGAAGAAAGAGGTACACTGTCCTTTTTATGTTCTGAAAGTGGTCATGGAACAACTATAGGAAGAGTGGAGTGTTTTTGTAAAAGTCTACTCAAGAATAAAAGTGTGAACTAAAACATACAAGATATAGGATATGATGTGGGTTCTTAAAATATATCCTGTGAGTCGGGCAGCCTGCAACCTGTCTACAATCTCATCTGCAGATATCGGGTGAATGCTTGTTGACATCCACTCGTGGGAGAGAGGCAGAGCCTCTCACTTCAGTCCACATTTTGACTTATTGCTTCCTTTCCAAGAAGGCTCCCAATGGAACTGAAGTCTTGACCTCCTGGATGAGACCTCTCTTCCCTTTCCACAAAGGAGAGACTCCATTATAGCCTGAACAAGAAAACCAAATCCTAAACCAAACATATAGTTAGAAAAGAGGTTGTTTTGTTTCAATCCAAAAAGAAGCCCTCTTTCTGCCACACCCATTTTCCTGCTTGTCACAGATTCTCCACTCAAGATAGAACTAAAAGTCCTTCCAAACTAGTTTTCCCACTTCCCTCCTCCCCATATCCAGTTGGTCACTTAAGTTCTCTCAGGACTATACTTTCTGACTAACTCTGTTGCTTCATTTCTCTCTCACAACCCCAATTCTATGACTTCATTGCCACCTGTATAATCTCTCATTCAAAGTGCCCAGGCTACCTTCAAAGTGCTCTATGTCTTCCATTTCTCTCATTCCAATTCTCCCACCATCCTGTCCACAGCAATTGCTCCATATCCAAAGGTACTCAATTCCCTGCTCAAACAAGTTCTTCCCTGGAGCTGGTGTTTGTGCAGCCCTGCTCCTTTAAATCCCAGCCCTCTGGAAGCTTGGGAGAGGAGAATAGAAGCCCCAGGGGGGGGGGGCCTGACTTAAATGCGAGTTCCAGGCCAGCGATAGTACAGGAGACCCTGTCTTCAAAACAAATAAAAAAGAAAACGTTGGCCCTGGGTACTTGTTGCCTACATGATCAACCCCAAGCCTCTCACCACCAGTCTTCACTTACTTGCAGCAGTTCGGTCTATCCTTTAGGCTTCAGAACAGCTGTGGGTTTCCCAGAAAACGCAGATGTTCAGAGCTCTCAGAATCCATTCCAACTGTTCTTCTGCCCAGAATGTCTATACACTTTCCACATGGCAAATTCTTAGTCTTCCTTCAAAATCCATCAAAGGTGTTTATATGTATTTTTCAATGTGAAGTTCCTCCAACGTTCCTAGTCAGCAACTTCTTTGTTTGATCCCAAAGGGCTTAGATAAGAAATCTAGTATCTCCTTCCAGCCTAGGGGTAAAGAGTTCTTAATCTTTATATATTATAGTAAAATATCCGTTTAATTTCTACCATTCCTTCTCTTCCTCCAAGTACAAGCTTCTGAAGAGACTATCTTTAAATATTCAACTCTTAGCAAAACACTTAGGCATAACAAGAATTCAAGAAATGCATTTGTTAACTCATTGATTAAAGAGTGGTCACTTGCTGACCATGGGAAGGGAAAACCCCAGTGTGGAACACAAGGGCAGAACTGATCGTGGTTTGGGCTTGCCAAGGAGGGACTTCAAACATGACCATCTTTTAGCCTAATAAAGGAAAAAAATCATTAATCTGACGATCTAAAACGTACATTGGACATATGTGGCATGCCTATGTGCATGTTTTTGAGTGATGCATATTGGACGGAATAACAGCAAAAGCAATAACAACAGCAACAACAAACAGAAAAGACTGTCAAAAACCTGACTGAAATGGTAACTCTGCTCGGAAAAAAGTAAATTTCTGCATCGAATAATTTTGAGCGACTAAGCAAAAGATGAAAAAAAATATGCTTAAAAAAAAAGAAAAAGAAAAATGTTTTTTTTTTTTTTTTTTTTTTTTTTGGTGGTGGTGGGGGTGGTGGCAGGAGGGGGGCCCAGGTTAGATTTGATTTGTAATGTAATTTGATTGTATGAAATGTACAGAGCTTCAATAAAACATTGGCAAAAAAAAAAAAAGAGTGGTCATCTGCTTGCAATCTGTGAGTTGAGCTAGACAGTAAAGTATAGCAATGACAAAGACTGACTAGATCCTTGCTCTCTGAGGACTTTAGTGATGAATGGATTCACCAAATGTCCTTCGACATTCCGCTTAAACTTATTTCGGCTTTGCCCAGCCTTTTCCCCCGAATTAGTCAATCCCCCTGTTACCATCTCATTCTTTTTTTTTTTTAAAACCATCTCATCTTTTTTTTTATTGATGTTTGGTGTATTTCATACATCATTTTCCAATCAGTTCCGGCCTATATCCCCTTCCCTTCCCCCCCCACCCCACCCCTACCTGCCCAGATCATGCATTCTGCCATAACTTTCTTGCGGTCTTTCTCTGTTTTTTTTTTTTTTAAACAGTAGGTGATAGTCTGTGAGTCCAAGCATCCTTCATGTTGTAAAATCAATTTCCGAGCAGTTGTGGCAAACCCACACAGCTCCTGGGTCCCACCATTCCAGCGGGGGGGGGGGTGGGGGGGGCTTGTATGTTCAATCAAGATAATCAAATGATTTGTCCAGTCTCTATTGTTGTCGTTTCACCATTAACCCCAATCTGTTTTAGCCCTTACATTCTACACGCCCCCTCTTCCGCCAGATTTTCCCTAGGCTTAGAAAATGGGCACACTGGTGGATGAGAAGCAAAACCGTCTACTTTTCTCTGGAGCTGTTGTCCTGGTCTCTAGTCAATTCTGGCTTTTTTTCTTTCATGGGCTGACAGCTTGTCAGGCATAACCTTTCAATCCTCTAATGAAGCACAAGCAAATTCGACTATTATAGGTTAATTAAACCGCATAATATATGCCTTTCAATCCTAAATGAAGCACAAGCAATTAGATATATAGGATTTAAACAGTACTAATTTTTATGGTAGGTTACCTTGTTATAGACACAGATGTTTGGATGGTATGTTAATCCATGAATTACATTTTCTTCTGTTAAGTATGACAGGGTCTTTGTGTGGCTTATAATGTCTCCTAACCTTTAGAGGATGTAAGCTTGTGGCATCAGCCATGGGTTATTCCTCCAAGGAGAGAGCTAACCATCTCATTCTTAACACACATGCCTTGCCAGTGACAGTGTTAATTAGGACAAGCAAATATTGCTACATTGGGAGTTCAAAGAAGTTGAAGTCTTCAACTCTGCCTTCCAGAGGTGTGTAGTCTGGTTGGAGACTGAAAACCAACACATGGAACAATTAGGAAGCAATATGGAAACATCATTAAGTGCTAATTGTTTGGGACAGGCGGAAGGGGGATAATGAAGTCAGCCATTTAATTAGTACATAATTTATAATGCATGCTGTGCACACCATCAGTGAATTTAGCACAGCAGCAAAATAACTTTTGGTACAGAAAACAAGGTTTTGTTTTCCTATCCTATCTGTAGAAAACTGATCTGTTTCTCTGCTTGAAAATGAAGAGGTTGTCTTGAGTGATGGTGTTCAAGAAACAGAAAAATGCCACCCTAAGCAGTTTTCTCAAGTCCTCTCTACAGAACAGAGTCCATTGGAAACTTATGTATGCATTTATTTACTCACAAAGAAGATAGCTGGAGAACATTTAGGAAAAGGGGGCCACCATTCAGGGTACCAAAGTCCTCAGTATCCCAAGATACTGTCGAGGGCAATCAGAAAACACCAACTGGGCTGGTAAGCTATCTCAGCAGATAAAGGCCCATGCCACCAAGCCCGGATGACCTGAGTTCAATCCCTAGAACCTAGTGGAAGGAGGGAACCAACACCTGAGGCTTGTCCTCCAACCAACGTACATGCATCTGTGTGCACCGATACATGCCAAATAAATAAATGTTAAAAAATGAATTGAAGAATGCCTGCTTTGTATGTGCAAGACTTCAGTCTAAAAAAGAAAGGGGCAGGGGAGGGGGAGGGAGGGAAGCAGAAGAGTGAAGATAGCTATAGTTTGGGCATTTATGTTATATGAATATGTTATTCCCTTTGAATACTGCTTTCCTAAATGCCATTCTTCTCTAAATAATAAAACACCAAACCTTGCCTATGGTTTCAATAGTACAGTGAGGGGCTCTTGAGGTCCCTCTCTGCACCCATTCTTCCAGAGGGTCGGGATGGTTCATCTGGTCACACTGGGAAGCAGAGGTAATGCAGAAATACCAGATTCTTATTGTTTTTTTTTTCTTAATTTTATTTATTTCTGTATGTGTATGAATGTACTGTCTGCATGCAGGTTTGTGCACCCGTGTCACGCAATGCCGGAGATCAGAAGAGGGTGTCAGATTCCCCTGGGACTGGAGTTCTCCTGGAATTGGAGTTTCAGATGGCTCTCGGCCGCCATGTGGGTGCTGGGGATCGAACCCGGGTCCTCTGTAAGAGCAGTCGGTGCTCTTAACCGCAAGGCCATCTCTCCAGCCCCAGATTCTTATTCTTGAGTTGATAGTTCATCCAGGCACTTGGAAATCTTCTTAATTGGTATATCTGGAGATTCAGCCTAACGACCACATCTATAGTAGACTACATCTTCTTTACCCTTTCTCCACTTCGGCTCACCCTGAACAAACTACTCCTGGAAGAGAATATGGGAGCCAGCTGTTACCTAAACCAATTGGATCAGATTAGTTACTTTTCTGTTTCTGTGACTAAAATACCCACCAAAATGACTTTGGGAAGAAACATTTACTTTAGCTCATGATTTCAGAGATTTTAGTACATCACGGGAGGGGAAGGGATGGTGGTCCAGGAGGCTCAGAGCCAGGGGCAGGCACAGTCTTCCAAGACCAAATGTTAAAAAGTCAGCCAGGGCTGGAGACACAGCTCAGCAGTTAAGAGGACTGGCTGCTCTCACAGAGGACCCTGGTTCAATTCCCAGGAACCATATGGCATCTAACAACCATCCATAACTTCAGTTCCAACAGATCCGATGCCCTCTTCTGACCTCCTCTGGCATTGCACACACAGGTGGACTTATATACATGCAGGCAATATGCTCATACACATAAAATGTAAACTTTTTTTAAAAACTATGAGCCAGACTCAAGCCATAACAGAGGAACCACATTTGTTAGACTTTAAGGAACAAAATATAGAAAAACTTGAAATCTCTTTATGGAGATAAAGATTCTATAGCAAATGACTTAAAAATATTTTTTATTTTTGTGTGTGAATGTACTGTCTGCATGTAGGTTGGTGCACCCGTGTCGGGCAATGCCACAGAGGTCAGAAGAGGGTGTCAGATTCCCCAGTAACTGGAGTTAAAGACGGTTCTCAGCCACCATGTGGGTGCTGGGGATTGAACCCTGGTCCTCTGCAAGAGCAGGGGCGCTCTTAACCTCTAGGTCATCTCTCCAGCCCCAGCAAATGACTTTAAAGTCCTCTATAAAGACCCTCCCTGCACGAGAACTAATTTTCCTACCCATTTTACATTATCATGAGCAAAACAGCTGAGAACTGATGAGAAATGATTTGGAAGCAAGCTGTGAATAATACAGACCTGCCCTTTGGTCTCAGAGATTTTGTGTTTGCATTGTTTTTTGTTTTGTTTTGTTTGCTTTTTTATTTCATTAATCTCTGCTCTTACTTTTGATATTTCTTCCTGTCTGTTAGGTTTGAGATTCACTCATCGTCTTTCAAGTATTTTGAATTGCAATGTTAAGTCATTTATTTGTGCTCTTTTTCTTTTTTTAATTTTTTAATTAAAAAATTCTTGTTATTGTCTTTTCAAGACAGGGTCTCCCTGTAGCCCCAGCTGGCCTGGAACTCACTCTGTAGACCAGGCTGGCCTTGAACTCACAAAGCTCCTCCTGACTCTGCCTCCCAAGTGCTAGGATTAAAGGCGTGCACTACCACGCCCAGCTTATTTATTATTTTTTTTGTGTATGCGTGTACTGTCTGCATGTAGGTTGGTGCACCCGTGTCATGCAATGCCTCGGAGGTCAGAAGATGGTGTCGGATTCCCCTGGAACTGGAGTTAAAGACAGTTCTCAGCTGCCATGTGGGTGCTGGGAATCGAACCCGGGTCCTCTGCATTTCTTCAGCCCCTGTGTTTGCATTGTTAAATTGATATGGTCTTAGCAGGGCTGGCCCAGGTACAACACTTAACATAAAATGTACTAGAAAGTTCTAGAAGGGCTTCAGAGATGAAGGGCTCAAGACTGTTCCAATCCAACAGGTTCTCAAGATGAAACTATGTGTAGATAATTCCTGCTGCCAATCTGGATTTCTTTTAAGGAAATATTACACACTATTTGCTACATTGCAGAAACAAGCCTGCTTTGATTTTTATTCTTCCTTCAAATCAATGCTTTTTTTTTATTGCTTCTGATAATACAATGACTCACAGAGCCCTTGAAAATGTGGGTTTTATTCCTTCTGTAGCACAGTGCCTAGAATCTTCTTTTAAAATCTCTTTCCAAAAGAGGAAGAAAATCATTTGAAGGAAGCATTAGTATTTCCCATATGTGCTGGCTCCCAGGAAAGGAATTAATATTCAGATGCAGATTCAACTTGGGCAAATTGGCAAGTGTGAGCCTGAGCTTTATGGGTAATCTGCTACAGAAAGTTAGTCTTTGCAAACCCATCAACCTCCTGGGTGTGAAAAGCTGGTGGATTTTGATGGGCTGATCCAGGGATTAAAGCACTCAGTCTAACTGGATGAAATTGTGTGGGTGATTCAGCTTAGAACAGCTCCTCTGATGGAAAGTTTCAAAGGTACTTTTACTCTTTGCAGAGCCCAGTGGGCACAGACATTTATGCAATGGGAAGGGGTTACAGAGATCATGCCCATGTGATCCCCTGAGTAGCAGGGGAGAGAAATGGAATTTGAAGTTCCAGAATTCGCTTGATCCTGCCTGTGCAGTTCCAAGGGCACTGAAGAGTTAAGGAGATGCATCTCAGAATAAGCCAGGCTGGTTACATGTCAAGCTGAAATCATTTGAAGAAAGAGCCAACAGACCGGTGTTTTTCCACATGCAGCAACACATAAAAACTCTTTTTTTGGAGGACTATCCTTTACAGGCCAATGCTGATAATTGGGAATGCAATGAACCGAATAAACAAAACTCTTTGAAATGACCCTTATAACCCAATAGTTTCTACATTTCTTTAGTGATATGCCTAGGACTTACTATCCTAGCCCAGAATTCCATCTGTCCTGTCATATTCACAAATCTATTGTTCTTTGTCTAAAAGTATAAAACGATCATGCTTTGTCATTTCAGTTTTTTTACATAAGGTCTCATGTAGAGACCTCAGATTTGCTACACAGCCCGATGACCTTGAGGATTGACCCTCCTGCCTCCACTACTTGAGTTCTGGGATTACATGCATGTGCTGGGTTTTATGGGATGCTGGAAATTGAACCTAGGGCCTTGTGCATGCCAGGTAAGCCCACCACCAACTGAGCCCACCCCCAGCTCCACTTCAGTCATTTCTTCAAACTGCATTCTGGTGTGATAACATGCAAATACCACACAGTTTTTATAAAGGATTTGAGCATCTGAAGGGTTTGTAGCCATAAGAGCCCTGGAAATAATCCCTGTGGGTACTGAGGGATGACTGTACTTTCTTCCAAGAATGTTCCACCCAGCAGCCCTACCAAAACAACTGCTACTCACAAACTGGGGGGAAAAACTCTGGAACAAAACAGGGAAGTAGAAGGAAGAAACCACAACTTGTAAGTGGCACTTAGAATGGCCAACTATTTTTTTTTACTGGAATCAGGATGGCTGTGCTAAAATATTAACAATAATGTAAGGAAAGATATTTGATTAAACCAAAGTGGTAGGTACAAAGAAACTGAGAGAATAGTCCCAGACTTCTCTGTGTAAATAGGATTTCTTCTTATCTCTCTATTCCATTACATTATTTATTTATTTATTTATTTTATTTTATTTTGGTCTTTTTGAGACAGGGTCTCCCTGTAGCCCCAGCTGTCCTGGAACTCACTCTGTAAACCAGGCTGGCCTTCAACTCACAAAGATTCGCTTGCCTCTGCCTCCAAGTGCTAGGATTAAAGGTGTGCGCCACCACGCCCGGCTACATCCTTTTATTTTTTTTAATTTTTTTTTTTTTTTTTGGTCTTTTCGAGACAGGGTGTCCCTGTAGCCCCAGCTGTCCTGGAATTCGCTCTGTAGACCAGGCCGGCCTTGAACTCACAAAGATCTGCCTGCCTCTGCCTCCCAAGTGCTAGGATTAAAGGCGTGCGCCACCATGCCTGGCTTATTTTTTAAATACTTTTATTTATTGTTTTTATTTTATGTATATGACTGTATTGCCTGCATGTGTCTTAGTGGACCAGTGTCATGCAATGCCTGAGGTCAGAAGAGGGCTTCTGATTCCCTGGAACCAGAATTTTAGACAGTTGTTAGCCGCCATGTGAGTGCTGGGAATCAAACCCAGGTCCTCTGCAAGAGCAGTCGGCGCTCTTAACCACTGAGCCATCTCTCCAGCCCACATTCTTTATTGTTATTATTTTTTAGTCAGGGTCTCACTATGTAGCCCTAGCTGGTCTGGAACTCACAGAGACCCACCTACTTCTGTCACTTGAGTGCTGGGATGAAAAGTGTGTGCCACCATGCCTAGCCATTACATTCTTTTAGAAAATAACTGTATTGGAGCTGGAGCTATTGCTCAGACATTAAGAGCACTGGCTGCTCTTGCAGAGGACCCGGGTTTGATTCCCAGCACCCACACAGCAGCTAATAACTGTTTGTAGCTCCAGGTCCAGTGGAATCCGATTCTCTCTTCTGACCTCTTCAGGTATTGCACAACACAGGGGCACTTACAGACATGCAGACAATACACTCGATACACATAAAATAAAAATAATAAAATATTTTTAAATAGCTGTATGCATTGTCTCTTTAAGAAACATTTTGAGAAGACAACATGGGATGAGAGAATTGGACTGTAAGCAGAAAACTCTACTTAGCTCCCTTCTATGGCCAACAGCCTGCTTTTTCCAGAATCACAGTCTGTCTCTGGTGATTGCACCCTGTTTGGAGTGGAGCTAAGCAAGAAAAAAGAGATCCTAAGCCTTCATTCAGCACAACTCCCATTCTCTTTGCTCCCTTCATCTGAGATGGGGTGGGTCAGATATAGAAGCCGAAACTCAGCTGCCTGTGGGGACACTGACAGGAGTGCTGCAGGAGAATTACCCAGCTAGCTCCTACTACGTTAGGCCATCTGGGTTTCGGCAGCTGAGGAACCAGAAGGTGTCCTCCTTAAACAGAGTCCCTTTCCTAAGTATTGCAGCAAAGGAGTCTCCCTTTCTGGACAGGTGTGGGGCCGACCTCTGGGAAATCCCTGCAGAATCCCATTGTGATTCATCACCTTAAATCCAAGGGGAGAGCCCTCCTCCCCACTGAAGGGACCACCTGCAACTTTCAAGCATCTTTCCCTTATCTGTACAAAGGGAAAAAGCCAGAAAACAGAAACAAAGATTTTCAAATTGCAGGTTGGAAAGCAGAATAGTGTATTTCAACATGTTCAAAAGTGATGAACTGCTCACTCATTGTTTTAAATTTATTTTATTGTATGTGTATGAGTGCTTTGCATACATGTATGTAAGTGCACCATGAGTATTCAATCCCAGAGGAGGTCAGTGTCAGAAGAGGGCATCAGATCCCTTGGAACTGGAGTTGGAGAAGGTTGCTAGCCACATGGGTGCTGGATCCAAATCCAGGTCCTGTGCAAGAGCAGCCAGTGCTCTTAACCACTGAGCCATGGCTCCAGCCCCTCAGTCACATTTTTAATATAACAAAGAGCATCACACAAATCATTACTATATACCAGTTTTGTGTGTACATGTGTATATACATGTGGGGTGGAGTGCACTTCTATGTGGAGATGCGTGCTCGTGTGTGTGTGTGTGTGTGTGTGTGTGTGTGTGTGTAGGCCAGAGGCTGACCTCTGATGTTTCCCAGGAGCTCTCTACCTTGCTTTTTTAAGATAGAGTTTCTTACTGGCTTGGAACTTGCCAAATAGGCTAGGCTGGCTGGCCGTTAAGCCCCAGGGATTAACCTGTCTCTGCCTCCCCAGCCCTGGGTTACAAATGTACAGCACCACACCCAGTTTCTGGTTTTGCTTTTACTGTGGGTTCTAAGGATCGAACTCAGTTCCTCACGCTTGCAAGACAAGCACTTACTGACTAATCCTCAGCCTACCATATACCAGTTATTATTGATGCCTTGTGTGAGAAAGTTATTTGGGTCTCAAAATCCTATCACTGGATTTGTGACTTACTCATAATAAATGTTCCATCGAGGCTAAAATATCGTGTGAAAACAGATACTCAGTCTTCAGCAAGATTGGGAAAGGAAAATGTTGTCTTTCTGGAAAGTTATCTCAGCCACCTGGAGACATGGTTCTGACTTTGTTTTATTAACTTTCTTCCTCTAACTTTTATTACAAAATATTTCATATTAATAAAAAATTAAGTAGTAAAATGAATACCATCAAAGATGATCTGTGGAGATGGCTCAGTAGGTCTCGCAAGTGCTTAGGCCTGATTTTGTACCCCATATAAGTCAGGCACAGCGTGAGCTCCTACTAGGAGATCAGAGGCAAAGAAGACAGAATTCCTTGGAGCTTGCAGGCATAGGAAGCAGAAAAACAAAGAGATAGCTTCTCAAGTGAGGTAGAAGGGAAGGACTGCTCTTCAGTGGTCCTCTGACTTTCACATCTACGCTGCAGCAGCTACATGCTCTCTAAACTCTGACAAAGAGACAGCAATTCTTTTTTTTTTTTTTGTCTTTTTGAGACAGGGTCTCCCTGTAGCCCCAGCTGTCCTGGAACTCGCTCTGTAGACCAGGCTGTCCTTGAACTCACAAAGATCCGCCTGCCTCTGCCTCCCAAGTGCTAGAATTAAAGGCTTGCACCACCACGCCCGGCTACAGAGTGATTTCTTAAAAGATGAACTAGACCTCATAACAGTTATATTTGTTTGGATGTGTATATTTGACTTATATTTGATGCTATTGTTTTTGAAATACTTGAATAGCCATGATGACATTTCACATTTAAACTCTTCTGCATACATCTCCGGAATGCAGGAGCAGTCACCTGTGTGTAATTACAATTGTATTATCACATCTAAGAATCTTATAATAATTTCAAAGCATCATCGAATGCCCAGTCATGGTCAACTTTTCCTAGCTTCTTCTAACATGTATATAGTTTCTTCAATGGTGGCTGTGTTTGCCTTCTGTTACACTATGGAGGTCTGTCTTAACACACTGCCTGGGAAAAAGATCGGTAATGCTTTTAATCCAAGCAGCAAGATTCCTTGTCTACAGCTCTCCATCTGCTTAAAAATACTAAGGCTTGGGGCTGGAAAGATGGCTCAGCGGTTAAGAGCACTGACTGCTCTTGCAGAGGACCTGGGTTCGATTCCCAGCACTCACACAACTGTCTTTAATCCAGTTCCAGGGGAATCCAACGCCCTCTTCTGACCTCCGAGGCATTGCATGACATGGGTGCACCAACCTACATGCAGACAGTACACTCATACACAAAAATTAATAATTAAAAAAATACTAAGGCTGACATTTTAATCTGCATCTCCCTATCTTCTGCTTTTCATTTCTCTATTAGTTCAAGCTTGGGTAGAAGGACAAAGATGTTATTTATTCACCTAAAACTTCCACGATCAGTTAATAATTAGCCTTCAATAAATAGCTGTTGAGCAACTAAAGAACTTTTCCACTGAATAGATTTTCACTTCACCTCATCTGGCTTGGTCTGAGAGAGGGCCCCATTTCTACTGTAGTCTCAGAAGTAAGGAGAAGGGACTGGAGAGGTGCCTCAGCAGTCAAGAACACTGGCTGCTCTTTGCAGAGGACCTAGCTTCTGTTCCCAGCACTCATATGGCAGTTCACAACCATCTGTAACTCCAGTGCCAGAGTCTCTTCTGGCCTCTGTAGGCATTGCATGCATGAGTGAACTAACACTGTAGGCATTGCATGCATGAGTGAACTAACACACATGCAGGAAAACATTCATACATATAAAATAAAAATAATTAATTTTTAAAAATTTAAGGAAGGAGACAAAGGGATGGAGAGATGGACAGAGCTTGGTTCCTAGCACTCACATCACAGCTAACAACATCCAGGAGGTATTTTAGAACTTATTAAGAAAGGTTTATCATCATCACACTCAGACTACCAGATGGGATGGGACCAAGTTGTGACTCAGGATGTCATGCACTTACCTCCTAATGCAGTGTGCTGATCATCAGTCTATGCTCTGTGTTTGCCATGGGTTCTAATCCAGAAGTGCTGGTTTCTACTTTCCAACTCCATATATCCCCCCAAAGTCAAGGTGCTTCACTACATACACAGAAAGGGGAAACAAAAAAGCAACCCAACATTGGAATCCAGCAATCAAAATGGCAAATTCTCTGTGAAGATTCTGTTTAACCCAGTCTATGATAAGTGAGTCAATAATAATTTGTGTTTTAATTATTGTTGCTGATGAGACAAGGTTTCCCTATGTAGCGTTGTTTGACTTGGAACTTGCTATGTAGACCAGGCTGGCCTTGTACTCAAAGAGATCCACCTGCTTCATCCCTCTCTAATACTGGGATTGAAGGCATGTGCCACCATGCCCATCCCTACTTGTTTTATCTTTTGCAAATGTGTTAACATATGTCGTAGTTTGTCTTTCCATTGCTGTGACAAAACACTCTGACCGACACCAACTTGGGGAGGAAAGGGTTTATTCAGCTTACATCTCCTGGGTCACAGTTGATCACTCAGGGAACCCAAGGTAAGAACTCAGGGCAGGAACCTGGAGGCAGGAGCTGAAGCACAGGCCATGGAGGAATGCTGTCCACTGGCTTGCTCCTGGCTTGCTCTCTGGCTCATGCCCAGCCTGCCTTCTTATACTGTCACTGCTCAACAATCAAGACAATACACCACAGATGTGGCCACAGGCCAATCCAATGGAGCCAATTCCCCAACCGAGGCTCCCTCAACCCAGGTGTGTCAAGTTGACACCAAAGCTATCCAGCACAATTGACCCCTTGTCAACTTGACACACAAACACATCACTATTAAACCACAACCCTTCCATTTCTTAACCCCAAAATTCATTGAATTGTTAAACATTAACCACAAACCTAAGACAGTACAACCTCAAAAGCCTCACAGTCCTTAAAATGTTCCAACACTTAAAAGTTCACAGCTGAATTATAAAAGGGTCTCTTAACTTGTGGGCTGCTGTATAAAAACCAAAACAAGTTACATTGTTTTATTTTCAAAGGGAAGAATCGGGCACTCTCCAACAAAACCTAAGTCCCAGCAAGTAGCTCAAGGCTGCACACCTGGGATCCACTCACGATCTTTCTGGGCTCCAAAGCGGATCTCGGCAGCTCCCTCTCTCCGACTTCTGTCCCGTCCGTGCACACAGCTCATCTTGCAGCCCCAGGCCAACTCCATTCTAAACCTACCGCTGCTCTTGGTGATCATCCATGGTCCTGGTGTCTCCAAAAAAGCTGGGGTCACATCTGAAACTGAGGCAGCACCCACACCAATGGCCTCTTCTGAACCTTCTCCTTAATGTTGCAAAGCCTCAGCTTCTGTTCATGACCCTGCAATCCTGGGGTCTTCATGCAACCGAGGTGCACTTCCACCAATGGTCTTTCCTGATCCCTCATAGTGCCAAGCAACTCGGGCTCCCGCTCTCTGTGGCCCCCGCAAATTTCAACACCGGAACCCTATAGGAGACTCTTACACGTTACCATGTCCAGCTTCTGGCTCTAGATGGAGGCTCACGCGCCCTTTACTGAGGTCACTAGCTTCCGTGTCTGCTGACCTTGGACAGATATTCTTCCCCAGGAAGATTTTACCACAATGATGCTCGTCTCTTGTTACTTACAGCTGATTTTTCAATCAGTCCCCAGCAAATAACCAGCATCAATTGCCCCATTACCACAAAAGTTTCACTTCAGGTTCTGCTCTCTGTTACTTACCGCTGATTCTCCACAGCCCCAGAGCTTGACCAGAACCCACAGATTTACACAGTCCTGATGATCTATGCTCTCCTTTGAATCTACAAACTTCACAAGCCAGGCCTCCAATATCTACAACTCCTTCAGCACAAAAACTTGCCCCAAGATCCACAGCAATGATCTTTAGGCGTTCAATGATCTCCTCAGCCCAAAGTTCCAAAGACCTCCACAATCCTACCCCCAAAAACGTGGTCAGGTTCTTCACAAGCAAGATCCCCCACGTTGTCTTCAAGGTAATCCAATTTCTGATTCGTAGTTTGCTTTCCATTGCACTGATAGAACAATAAACACTCTGCACCGACACCAATCCTGGAGGGAAAGGGTTTATTCAGCCTTACATCTCCCTGGGTCACAGTTGATACTACCAGGAACCCAACGGTAAGATATCAAGGCAGGAACTGGAGGCAGGAGCTCGAAGCAACAGGCCATGGAGGAATGCTGATTCCACTGGCTTGTCTCCATGGCTTCCGCGCTCTCTGGGCTCCATACCCTAGCCCTGTCCTTCCTCATTATACTGCTCACTGCCTCACACAATCAAGACCAATACACCTTACAGATTGTGCCCACAGGCCACATCCGAATTCGGAGCCAATTTGTCCCAATTGAGGCTCCTCCAACCCAGGTTTGTCAAGTTCACACCAAAGCTATCCAGCACAACATTAAAGTCAGTCCTAACAGAGTACCGCTCGCCTGCACCTATTTAAAAATTACCCATCTTGCTAGGTGTGGTGAAGCCCCGCATACCTTTTTTAATCCCAGCACTCGGGCAGGCAAGAGTCAGATGCCGATCCTCTGGCTGAGTTCAGGCCAGCCTGGGTCTACATAATGAGCTCCAGTCCTCTCTCTCTTCTCTCTCTTCTCTCTCTCTCTCTCTCTTCTCTCTCTCTCTCTCTCTCTCTCCCCCCCCATGTGACGACTCCGTGTTGCATGGAGCGAAGCCAAACAGATCACTATACTTTCCCATGTGGTTCTCAGGAGCCATAATCACCTTTTTTTTTTTTCTTTTGTCTTTTGAGACAGGGTCCCCCTTAACCCCAGCTGTCCTGGAACTCCACTCTGTAGAAACAGACTGGGCCTTGAACTCACAAAGATCCACCTGCCTCTGCCTCCCAAGTGCTAGGATTAAAAGGCGTTGTCCTTTTTTTTTTTTTTTTTTTTGTCTTTTTGAGACAGGCTCTCCCTTAGTCCCAGCTGGCCTGGAGCTCACTATGTAGACCAGGATGTCCTTGAACTCACAGAGATCCACCTGCTTCTGCCTCCCAAGTGTTAGGATTAAAGGCATGTGCCACTATGCCCAGCTAATCCACCTGTGTTATTTTTTTGTTCTTTTTTTTTAGTTTTTTTTTTAAGGACTATGGGATTTTTTTTTAAATCCAATTTTTATTGACCCTTTGTGCATTTCATACAAAATTTCCAATCAAATCTAGACCCATGCCCCCTTCTTTGCCTCTCCCAGCCCCACCAGAGCTCATGCATTCTGCCAAACATGTTTTTCATCTTTCTCTCAGTCTCTTTTAAAATTTTCAATGCAGTAGTTTACTATTTTGAGCTGAAATTCACCATTTCAGTCAGTTCTTTGACCCAGTCTTATTGTTGTTGTTGTTGTTATTTCCTCCAATTTGCATCACTCCAAAATATGAACATATTCATGCCACATATATCATAGGTTTTAGCGTCTTCAGCTTATGATTTTTTTCTTTATTAGGCTGAAAGATGTCATGTTTGAAGGCTCCTCCTTGGCAAGCCCAACCAACCATCAGTTCTGCCCTTGTGCTCCGCATTGGGGTTTTCCCTTCCCATGGTCACCACATGAGGACCAGTAAGCACCACATCCTGTCTTGATCTTCCTGTACTGGTCTCCATGATACAGCCTGGGTAGTCCAACAATGGCAGTCTATACTCTGAAGAGGCTGAAACCCCAGTAGTAGCTCAGTCCACAAGCTGGATGTCTCAGCAGTCCCCATCTGGCATGAGTCTTCAGTCCATATTGGAAGGTTGAAAAGCTGTGTCTCATGTCTTTGAAGGATGGCAAAAGCAGTGGCAGCCTTAGGGTAGCTGCACTTGCCAGTAAGACAGGCAAAAGAACTGTGTTTGTTTTTTTTTTTCTTTTGTCTTTTTACTAAGATCTCAAGCTTTATACCTGAAGTACAATTCCACCTGTTTTTGAGGTGGAGTCTTCACTGGCCTAGACTTCTACCTGGCCAGAAAGCTCCTCCATTTCCCCAGCCCAGTGACTACAAATTTGTGCTACCACACCTGGCTTTTGGCATAGGTACAAGGGATCAACCTTGGGTCCTCCCACTTGCATGGGAAACACTTTACTGACTTGTTCTATCTCCCTAACGCCTGTACAGAATTGTCAATGTATTTCTTACTTTACTTTTTTATTTTTTACTTATTTAATGAGGCTAAGGATTGAACCCAGAGCCTTACATATGCTAGGCAAGCACTGTACTCCACTGGGCATAACCCCAGCCCAAAGAATGTTTAGAGCAAATGGTTTAATAGTAAATGGTTTTGCTGTTCAGTGTTAATGCCAACCAACTAATAATGTGTGGAACAGCAGTCCTGTATTCAAGTGTGCATTGCACATGTGCAGGCACAATCTGCTTAGCACATTAGGCAATGCTATAGTACGGAGCACACCCTGCTGCATGGTGCTAGCACACACTCAGGGCCATGAGCCAACTTGTTTGTCTGCACATCCCTTTCTGGCTACACCCCATGATCTGGGATGGCACATGATGGTGTGGAGGTCTAGGATTGGCCACTGGGAGGTGATGTCACTCAATATAGGGGCTGCCCATCCCAGACCTATATAGGCTGCTTGTTGCATAGAATAAATGGATTTGCACCTTCTGACTTGGTCCCTGAGATGTTACTGAAGTAACTACCACATGCATACCCTCTTCAGCCTGTTCAACCACGGTGTCAGCAGTCCCACAACTGGTGCCTGAACAGAGATACCTGACGGAATCTGGAGAATCCAGGTATGTGTACCCCTTCAAAAATAGGGACTCTAACTTCTAGTGAGCCTCTTCTTCAGGCTGAGCAACTTTGGGACATTGTCTTACAATGTCCTCCTTGGCTCTCTGCTGCAAGTCTTTTCTTCTCCATTTTAACTATTATCTTCCAATGTTTGGGCCAGAAAGAGACTAATGTCTCTGAGATGTTGCAGGCTCAAATCAAAAACAGAAGTAAAAATATGCAGGGGAGCTAGGCTTGAGCACACTAGGAGGACAGTGCTGGCCCCCAACGGGCACCTGGAGGCATGTGGACCAGCCTGTGGCTGGCTGCCCCCAGCAGGCACCTGGGGGTAGGCAAGCCCAGCTTGAGAATACATGCATGCCTGGGGGACAGTGGCCCCAGCAGGCACCCAGGGGTGGGGTAGGGGTGGGGGATAGGCAGGCCTGGATTAGCAGGCACTCTGGGGCATGCAGGCCCAGCTTGAACACCCATGCAGGTGGAAGGTGGCCCCCAGCAGGCACCTGAAGGTAGGCAGGCCTGGCTTGAGCATGCAGGCAGGCGTACAGGGCAGCAACCCCCAGAAGACAGCTGGAGGCAATCAAAGAGGTGAAGAGAAGCAGGGTGTGGTGGCGCAGGCCTTTAATCCTGCACTAGGGAGGCAGAGGCAGAGGCAGGTGGATCTCTGTGAGTTCAAGACCAGCCTGATCTACAGAGAGAGCTCCAGGCCAACCAGGACTAAAGGGAGACCCTGACTCAAATAGACAAAAAGGCGGGCAGCTGTGTTGGAAACAAGGTCATCAGTAGACAGTTAGGACCTCATTATACTCAAAACCTTCTGTACAATGAAAGAAAAAAAAAAAAAGTGAAGAGAAAACCAACAGAGTGGGAGGAAACCTTCATCAGTGATATATCTGACAGAGCATTAATATCCAGAATACATAAATGACTCAAAAAACAAAGGATCAAGAAAACAAATGACCCACTCAAAAGATGGTGTAAATACCTGAACAGAGACTTCACAAATGAAGAAGTAAAGATGGCTAAGAAACATCTTTTTAAAAGTGTTCAATGTTGCTAATAATTAAAGAAATACAAATTAAAACCACTTTGAGATTTCATCTTACTCTGGTAAGACTGGCTGTGATCAAGAAAATAAAAGATACCAAGTGCTGGAGAGGTTGTGGGGAAAGGAGAACACTCCTGGTGGGAATGCAAACTCATGCAACCCCCATAGAAAGCAGTGTGGAGAACTCTTAAAAGACTCAAAATGCACCTACCACCTGACCCAGTCATACCACTCCTGGGTATATACCATTACATGGATGATGTTCCTCTAGCTCACTGTGACTAGACTGTCCTGGACTCCCTACTCCCTCAAGTCTTATCGACCCTTGAGGCCGCCAATTTAAAGATCTTCTAGGAGAAAGTTCAACTCGCCCCTCCCTATGAGTTTGTGAGGTCAATTCTAGAGACTAGGCTGATTCAGCCTCAGATGCCAATAATTAAACTCCCTGAGATGTTGCCCCTTAACCAGCTCCAAAAGGCTTTGGGGGCTATCAACTGGCTGCATTCATATCTCCTCAGAGGAGATGCATCTGTGGTATGATTGACTGAGGAGCCCCCTACAGAGCCCTCTTAGCTCTGTCTCCATAGTTTAACCAGAGAAGGGCTCATTGTTCTCCAAAGAATCAGCCGCCAAAGTATCCCACCTCCAAGTGCAGCAGGCCTTCACTGTTAGATCTGACTCCTCCCTCCCGTTAAGGGGGATGGTTCTCCCTTCAGGCCAAGGCATTGTTGAAATACTACATAAAACTTTAAAGGAGCAATTACCAAAAAAATTAAAAAAGGAGAGGCTTATACCTCCTCCCCACATGATGCAGTGTGCAGACCATGCTTTTCTATGAACTTTCCGTCAATTTTTAATCCAGACATGATAACTCCAGTCCACAAGCCTGGGCGTGCTCTAACAAGGCATAATGAGGGGCCCTTGGCACTTTGGCGAGGTCCAATGTTGGAACAATGGAAAGGTCCAGACCCCCTATTAACAATGTGAAGGGTGTTTGCTTGTGTCTTCCCACAGGGGGAACCCTGCCCCATCTGGGTTCAGCCAGAAGCATTTGTCCTTGGACTGCAAGAGATGGACCAGGAACCTCCTGCAGAGAAGCTGGTCCATCTGAGCATCCGGAATGGTGGAAGAGATCCAGGAGAATGATGCTCCTTGGAGGGTGACACCGGGACCTCAAGGCACTGCAGTCACAGGCATAGAGTCTGAGACCTCTAAGGACGGTGCCAGATGTGCCCAACTCAGTTTCTGGTGGCATCCTCTTGGGCTAGGGCCCTGCCTCTTACTTTTGGCAATGATTCTGCCCTTAATCCACCCAAAGGCCTTACCTTACAAATTGAAACAAACTGTTAACTTAGTATTTGGGTGGAACTGATAGGAGGGACTTTTCACCCCTCCTCCTGCTGTTCCCTATTCAGGCTTGTGTTCCTCCTAACTCCCCTGAACTAATGGAACAAGGAAATTACCACAGTCATATTTCTGATTACACCCTACAATGCTACTGACTTTATTTATATCCTTAGGAGGAGTGATTGCCAGTGAATCTGACCATGCCTTGGGAAGAGCAGATCAGGCAGAAGCATGTGGTCACCCATCATCATCATAACAAAAGAGTCTCAGAGGCCCCCATTCTTAGCTACAGGAGCAGTTGTGTCAGGAGTCAGCAACGCTCTTCAGCAGGAAAACGACCTGCAGTAAAACCTGAGTGAACTTTTATTTGATCAGCATGTTTGTGTGTGCAAAGCTCTCCAACTAGACTTGGGGACTCCTAGTTGTACAAAACGTGGACACAGATGCTTGCTAGTTGGGTTCACATGGACACTGCTTATTGCTTTTGCAAAATAGTCATGGCCGTTCAGGCCAGATAGAGGACACTGACCACCACTACATTATGCTCTCTGAGTTTGCAGAGGCAAAAACAGAAGGGGGGATGTGGGACTAGCAGCTCTAGATTCAGGCGCACATTGCACATGTGCAGACACAATCTGCTTAACACACTAAGCAATGCTATATAGTACAGGGCACAACCTGCTGCATGATGCTAGCATGCACTCGGCGCCATGAGCCAACTTGTTTGTCTGCACATCCCTTTCTGGCTACTCCCCATGATCTGGGATGACACGTGATGGTGTGGAGGTCTAGGATTGGCCACTGGGAGGTGATGTCATGCAATGTAGGGACTGTCTGTCCCAGACCTATATAAGCTGCTCGTTGCATAGAATAAATGGATTTGCACCTTCTGACTTGGTCCCCAGGATGTTACTAGAGGAACCCCCACTCACATACCCTCTTCAGCCTGTTCAACCTCGGGGTCAGCAGCCCTGCAATAATGGCTCCTTAAAGGCATGTGCTAAGAAAGATCATCTGAGTTTACTGAAAGTTACCAGTGAAGAATGCTCTGAATCAATTTTATCTCTATCTGGCCTAGCTGGCAGCACTTTCCAGATATTGGCTATTCCTACATTCCTCCCTGACGTCATACAAAACAATGGCCAGTCCTTAGATTTTTCTGGGTGCAGCATTATCAGCATTTTAAAAATCTACTTGAGCCGGGCGTGGTAGCGCACACCTTTAATCCTAGCACTTGGGAGGCAGAGGCAGGCAGATCTTTGTGAGTTCAAGGCCAGCCTGGTCTACACAGTGAGTTCCAGGACAGCTGGGGCTATGGAGAGACCCTGTCTTGAAAAGACCAAAAAACAAAAAACTAACAAAAAAGCTACTTGAAAAGTTTATATATTTACAAAAAAAAAAAAAAGGAAAGAAAAGAAAAGTTTATATATTTGCTTGTTCGTCTTCTGCTTCTTTGGGTGGAAAACAGCACTCTGCAAGAGAGAGCATCTGTACTGCAGTGGGGACAACCTACCCCTGGGAGAGGGCCTCTGTGTTGAAAGTGGAAGTTTTAATTTCTGCATAATGAAGGACCTTTGTCTACAATTTGACACTAAAAGTTAAGAGTAACAAGCTGGCTGTACACGGTGGTGCCCGTCTTTAATGCCAGCACTTGGGAAGTAGAGGCAGGAGATTCTCTGAGAGTTCAAGGCTAACTTGGTCTACATAGTGAATTCCAGGCCATCTGGGGCTACCAGGAGACCCTTTCTCAAAAAGATAGGGGAGAGAGAGAGAGAGAGAGATAGGGAGAGAGAGAGAGAGAGAGAGAGAAAAGCCGACTCTCTTCATCTTTCCCTCTGGGTAAGTGATAATCCCTAGACATATCACCTGACCATTCCAGAAAATGACAGATTTGTTTCTGGTCAAAGGTTAAGTAAAACTTCACAGTCCCATCCTTTTCTTAGACCAAGCTACCCTTGGTACACTAGGCAATTAGTATTTTATAATTGTTTACTGTACATGTAATGCTTTTATGTACTGTCCTTTTTTTTTTTTTTTTTGTAAGGGACAGGGTTGCCTCCCTGTTAGCCCTAATTGCAAATTGCCTGGAATACTTGCTTCTGATAGACCAGGCGGCCTTGAACTCACATTCACCTTTGCTTTGCTGCCCTCCAAGTGGCTAGAACTAATAAGGCGTGCGCCACCATGAACCAGGCCTCTGTTATGCCACTGCTTGTCCTTTTGTATCATAAAAAAATTTAATTTTAATATGCAAAATTATTTCTTATTCGAATAACTGTATACCTTAAGATATTTACACATACCATTTAATTTGCTCTTTGAAAATAGAGTAATCGCTGTTTGTCCGTGTTTTTCTCGCATTTTAACTAACATCGGAACACCTTTTAAAGACAGGAGCATCAAAAGCCAGGCCCAGTGACTGATAGCCTTTCTAATACCAGACACCTCCTTGGGATGGTGTTGGCGATGGGACTCGTATGTTGGGAGCATATGGCCCAGCAGGCAAGCCAGGTTCCTTGCTCCTCGACAGGATCTATCCAGTAACTCTTGTGTAGGTTTCTGTTTCCCAAAGGCTCACCCATTTAGCACAGGGCAGCTGACAAAGCTTATAGTTAATTTATTAGAACTTCATGCCCCATTTGGCCGGAGCACCCTGCTTCTTCTTAGAGGTTCACTCAGCCATAACCTTCCCCACAGGAAAACACCAGTGGGAGCATTTGGGTGTGTCTGAGGCTTAGCCCCGCCTCCCTTCTCACCTAGCCCCCTCCCTTCACTCCCCTGAGCCCCCCTCCCTTTGCTCCCTAGCACCCCTCCCTTCTCCCTACCCCCCCGTCTCACTAGCCCGCCCGCCTCCCTTCTCCTAGCCCGCCTCTCCCCTCTCTGCCCCTCCCCTCTTCCCTGCCCTCCTGACCCATTCTACCGCTACCAAGCCCCCCCCCCGTTCTCCTAGGCTCCCCTCCTTCTCCTAGCCCGCTCCTCCTTCTCCCGACACCCTCTCTCCCTAGCCCCCTCCCCTTCTCCCTAGCCCCATCACCTTCCCCTAGACCCCCTCGTCCCTTCCCCTAAAGCCAGCCCCGCCCTTCTTCCCTAGCCCCCTCTCCCTTTTCCCTAGCCCCCTCTTCCCCTCTCTAGCCTCACTCTGCTTTCCCATTACTTTAATGAACTCTTTCCCTACCCTCCCATAGGCATTTTCCCCTTCTCGTGGTCTCATTTCAAATTGTATGAACTATACCCCTCACACACATACATGTATGTTAAAATCTGGGAGCTGCATATGAGGGGAAACCGGAACATTTGTCTCTCTGTGAGCCTAGGGCCACTTAATAATACTTTCCAGCCCCATCCCTTTTTCCTGCAAATATGATTTCCTCCTTTTTTTGCAGGCTGAATAAAATTCCTTTGTGCCTATGTACCATGTTTCCCTTGTCTATCATCTGTTGATGGACATCTAGGTCTCTCCATATGATGCTTATTTATTTATTATTAATTTTTTTTGTATTTTTGACACAGGGTCTCCCTATAGCCCCAGCTGTCCTGAAACTCACTCTGTAGACCAGGCTGGCCTTGAACTCACAAAGATCCACTGCCTCCCAAGTGCTAGGCTTAAAGGTATGCGCCACCATGCTCGGCTAAATTTTATTTATTTTTGTATGTGTATGAGTGTACTGTCTGCATGTAGGTCTGTGCACCCGTGTCATGCAATGCCGTGGAGATCAGAAGAGGGTGTCGGATTCCCCTGGAACTGGAGTTCTCCTGGAATTGGAGTTACAGACGGTTCTTAGTCGCCATGTGGGTGCTGGGGATCGAACCCGGGTCCTCTGCAAGAGCAGTCGGTGCTCTTAACCGCTAGGCTATCTCTCCAGCCCAGAAGCATCCTTTCTTAAACTCAGAAGTATGGAACGGGACCCACATGCCTGTGGACTTGGAACACAGGGGAGGTCAATTTTGGAAGAGCACCCTAGCAGTCTGCATCCCAAAAGCGCAGAGAGGGATAGAGGTGTGGCAGACTTGGGAATCCAGTGAGATAATCTGCAAGTCTCATTAGGTTCAAAATGGCGGACTAAGGCTGAAAAGAAGAAAAGCGGAGAGAGGAGCAAGAAAGCATGAGAGGCAGAAGAGGGAGAGAGAGGGAGGGAGGGAGAATGAGTGGGAGAGAGATAGATGATAGATAGATAGATAGATAGATAGATAGATAGATAGATAGATAGATAGATAGATAGATGATAGATAGATGATAGATGATAGATGATAGATAGATAGATGATAGATAGATAGATAGATAGATAGATAGATAGATAGATAGATAGATAGAGTATGGGAGAGAATGGTATCTTATTGTGAAATGTGGAAGCTGGTTCTCCAGAGAAATACGCTTCTGGTAATTCCCAGAGAGTTGCCAAAAAAGAAATCTCAACGCCTCAACTGAGTTCACAGCACCATTACATTAGATTCTAACGGCCCAAACCCCTGATAAAAGACAGGCCCATGAGGCTTAGTCACTCTGGGAACATAATTTACTTCAGGAAGTGCCAGGGCGGGCTACCTGTTGCCACGTGGTGGGGTAGCAGCAGTAGCGGCAGCAGCGGAAAAGGCATTTTACACCCTGGAGGCTGAAAAAGCATCTTCTCACAGAATGATCATCTGTGCTGAGTGTTAGTGAGAAAAGATAACGACAATTTTATCAGATTAAGGCAGTTTTCATTAGAGCTTCAGAGACAGTCATTCCAGGAAGAATGGCAGGGGATGTGTGACTACTATCTTCCCAGTTCTTAAGATTGGACATTAACATTATATTCTAAAGAACAAGTCCAATGAAGCGGAGATCTGGATAATTTAGAGGGAAGCATAACTTGAAGGAACTTCCTGTGTACAGTGACTGAACTTCCATCCCAATGGATGAAAGGTGGGTGGTATGGGTAGAAGTAGCAAGTAGAGAGCCCAAGAAATGGCTTAGAGGAGAAACTGTTTGCTTTGCAAGGATGAGGACCAGAATTTGGATTCCAAGAACCAGCATAAAAACCAGGCAAGTATGGAGGCCCTCTATAATCCTAGCACTCTGAAGGGCAGAGATGGGGAGATTCTGGGGCAAGTTGGCTAGCTGAATTAGCTGGAATCGAAGAGCTCTGTGTTCAGCAAGAGACCCTGCTTTGATAAGAAAGTGGAGAGCAATAGAGGACACCCAACATCAACTTAAAGCCTTCACACACATGTGCACACATTTGTGCACATTCACACATGCTGTGTACTCACACATGTGATCAAGTAAACACAATACACACCACACATATACACACACATGAAGCATCAGGTTGAAAACACTAATGAGCTTTGTCTGGTTTTAGTGAAACAGAATTGAGTATCTTCTAAGTTTTTTTTTTTTACACTGAGTACCTTCTCACGCATATAAATTGACTTTGAAAGTGTTTCATCAAACCATGTGTGGTAGCGGATGCCTTTAATCCCAGCACTTGGGAGGCAGAAGCAGGTGGATTTCTGTGAGTTCAAGGCCACCCTGGTCTACAGAGTGAGCTCCAGGCCAGCTGGGACTAAAGGGAGACTCTGTCTCAAAAAGACAAAAAAAAAAAAG
Source organism: Rhizomys pruinosus (assembly GCA_009823505.1). Lineage (NCBI taxonomy): Eukaryota > Metazoa > Chordata > Mammalia > Rodentia > Spalacidae > Rhizomys > Rhizomys pruinosus. The sequence continues at coordinate 1,038,924 of VZQC01014672.1, forward strand.
TATTTCATCATAATCTTGTATAATTGCAACAAATATAATTTCTGATATATTATCTATACTGTCATTTAAAAAATTACATCACTCAAATATATTCAATGAAATATACATTTTTAAAATTTTTATTTATTTTTCATCTGTATGAATGTACTGTCTACATGCAGGTTTGTACATCCATGTCATGCAATGCCGAGGAGGTCAGAAGAGGGCTTCGGATTCCCCTGGAGCTGGAGCTAAAGACGGTTCTCAGCCACCATATGGGTGCTGGGGATCGAACCCAGGTCCTCTGCAAGAGCAGTCGGCACTCTTAACCGCTAGGCCATCTCTCCAGCCCCAACACTATATATTTTTAATATACCTATAAATAAAACTTTAACATTGCTTTTCCTGTGATACTGTACTGTTCTCATACTTCTCCCACAAAATAGTATCCTAATGATGCATTTTTCTTCTCTGATTGTTTGATTACCCTGCTATACTTCTTTGTAATCAAACTATGTGTAAGCATTTTCTTCTGAATTGAGTTAGTAACAATATCATTAGTTAAAATTTTAAATTTTTTACTATGTGTGTATGTAAGTCTACCTTGTGTGGGAATGCCCAAAAAGGGCAGAAGAGGGCATTGGATTCCCCTAGACCTGGAGTTACAGACGGTGGTTAGCTACCCACCCTGTAGGTGCTGAGGACAGAACCCAGGTCCTCTGCAAGAACAGCAAGTGCTCTTAACCACTAAGCCACATCTCTAGCTCCATTAGTTAACAATTTTATTTTATTTATTTTTTTAGTTAACAATTTTAAAAATGATGAACAATGGTAATTTCTTAAATCTTTTGCCAAAACCATGACAAAAATTCATGGGTGGATTTTAGGGTACTCTGAAAAAATTATTTCTGTCAGTATTTGGAGTGTTCATTAAGATATTTAAGGCACGATGGTGTCTCTAATCATAACATTCAGCAGGTAGAGGCAGGAAGATCTTGCTGAGTTCAAGACCAGCCTGGTCTACATAGTGAGTTTCAGCCCATCCAGGGCTACATAGTGAGACCCTGTCTCAAAACAAATGAACAAACAAACAAGGATAATTTAAAGCCTGAAACAGGGGCTGGGTTGCAGCTTAGTGGTGGAGTACATGTTTAGCACCCCCAAAATTCCACCCCTCATGAAAAAAACCTTGGGGGGGAATTAAATTGTTCTATAATCTAACAAAGTATTTAAGACTATAAGAGAGCATGGCAGTATAAAGCTGTTTTTCATTGATTTAGACTGTATAGCAATTTGCAAACCAAGTGATATATCACAGTGAGATGGTGGCAGGGTAAGATCTTTGCCTCTTTTTCTTTCTTCTTTATTTATTTTATTAATTTTTTGGTCTTTTTGAGACAGGGTCTCCCTGTAGCCCCAGCTGTCCTGGAACTTGCTCTGTAGACCAGGCTGGCCTTGAACTCACAAAGATCCTCCTGCCTCTGCCTCCAGAGTGCTGGGATTAAAGGTGTGTGCCACCAAACATTAAAACAAACGTTTTAAATTAAACTTCTAGTTCTAAGATTTTTTTTTTTCCTGAGACATAAACCAAAGAGGTAACAACTTAAAAGACAAATGTCTTGCTCTCTCAGTAAACTGCGCTGGAAATGGCAAATTTGGGACTCCACCAGTGACTCCATGCAGCTGTTAATTCTCTTTTTTTTTTTCAGCTGTTAATTCTTAGGCAACCACCTACCCCTTTCCTCTGGAGGTTCTAGGCCTCAGGTTTTCGTTCTACCTCCACATGCAATTTCTCAACTTTTCTATAGCAATTTTTTACTGTGACATTGGCTCAGCAATTTGGACTTTCCAATAAATGAATTTTGCAGAAACAGATTCTATGAATTACTTTGAAATAACAATCAAACTCTACAAGGAAAAGTCTAGTTGAATTCTATAGGCTCTAAAGCCAAAGGAATATCATGGCATTAATCTTAATAAACTTCAGAGCTCACTGGAAACACAAGGTGGTTGCCCAGGGATCACATCTTACAGCACCTACTACTGAATTTATTTGGTAATACGATGTGGCTTAAATTAAGATCCTCATTGCCACTCACCTCCTGTCATCCATGTTTTCCCAGAAATAAGTTCAAGATTACCAGTGGTCCCTTCTGAAGTTTCTCTAATCAGATATGAAGGTATAGCTATTTATGTCTATGAAATCAAGGCCATTTTTACTAATCCAGAGACTGAGTAAATTTAATTATTTTCAAGTTTGAGACAGTAGCACATGCATATTTTACTGAACAGTATTATCTTTGGTTGTATCAAATTTGTTCAAGAAGCCTTCAACCACATGCACTTCCTTTAATGTGTATATCTAATTACCATGGTTTAATAATCAGAAAGACTGACTGATGCCTTTAAACAATGGTACAAATGGCAGCAAGCCCATAACTTGGGGATATAGGGAAGTGAGGAGCTGGTGTGCAGCTGCTTACCCAGATGTTAGAATGTGATCCATTCTTCTATGGTGCAATTTAACACAATATTCTCAAACCTCTATATACCCCTATGATGTATGTACCTTTGGATCTTCAAGAGGAGCAAAATGATACAAACAATCTCCACTTTATTAAGCAAATTGACCCCCCCCCAGGCCCATGGAACACTCTGGGAAACTGACTTGGAGCATAATCTCACCCCAAGCCACATGGTGCTGTCAAGTTCTCTCAAGAAAGCTCTAGTTCTGTGTGGCATGTTTTCCAAATTTTTTTATTCTACCTAAATTATATCTGTGGTTTCCAGTTAATGTCCAAAGTGAAGATGAGAAAGGTCTATCTGGGAAAGTAAGTCAAGGAAAACAAATGATAGTGTATTCAGCGGGGATTATGTAGATGACTGTTCTTTATGATAACTTCTGCATCCCTGGACCCCTTGGTATATAGCTCTATCCTCAGTGGAAAACAAGTACAAGAAAGATGCAGATTTGTAGTGAAAACAAAAGCAGCCAGTGAATCAGCTGCCTAATGCTGGTGTAAACTAGTATAACATCCACCTTTAGCTGTCTGCCATTTTCTGGATTAGCCATTGTTGAGATACTCAAGCAGGTACTGCAAACCTGCTCACCCCTCCCTCTTTAGAGCATCTTACACAGGCTCTAAACTCCCTTTTCCTAACTTAAAAGGAGGACAACTCTTGTTGAGACCTCCAGATCACATGAGAATGACAAAAAAAATTAATCCATCAACTCCAGATAATTAAATATTTACTCCTAGAAAGAAAAATCTAATTAAAAATAATTTTTGAGACAGGGTCTCACTATGTTGCCCTGGCTGGCCTAGGATTCTGTATGTAGACCAGGCTGGCCTCAAATTCACGGAGATCTGCCAGTCTCTGCCTCTTGAGTGCTGGAATTAAAGACATGAGCCACCACATCCAGCTTAAAAAATAAATTTTAATACAGTGATGACTCAGCAAATACTCAGAATACTTCTATCTTGTAAGAACTTTCTTTTCTCTTTATTTCTTCCTTCATTTCTTCTTCTTCTTCTTCTTCTTCTTCTTCTTCTTCTTCTTCTTCTTCTTCTTCTTCTTTTTTTTTTTTTTCTGACAGGGTCTCCCTATAGCCCCAGCTGGCTGGAACTCACTCTGTAGACCAGGCTGGCCTTGAACTCACAGAGATCCACCTGCCTCTGCCTCTGCCTTCCAAGTGTGCCAGTATTAAAAGCATGCACCACTACTCCTGGCTTAAAGACGGTTCTTAGCCGCCATGTGGGTGCTGGGACTCGAACCTGGTCCTCTGCAAGAGCAATTGATGCTCTTAACCGCTGAGCCATCTCTCCAGCCCCAAGAATTTACTTTTTTCAAATTGATGAAAAATGAATCTTATAATTAAAAGGTGAAATGCACTCCAAAGATTATAGGAAATTGTTGGTATCTGGGGGGTTTGTCATGCCTCAGGAAGATAGGATGTGATGTGATATCTATGTGTAGGTGCGTGTGCACATGTGTGTGTAAAATAAAATATAAATAAATAGTCCCTCTTTTAGGTTTGGAAATGCTGCATGCTACCACTTCACATATATTTGAAAATCACGCATTTGGCTGGGCACAGGTGTGCATCTTTAATCTCAGCAGTCTAGAGACAGAGGCATGCAAAGTGCTATGATTTTGAGGCCAGCCTTGTCTACATAGTGAGTTCCAGCCTAGGTAAGACTACATAGTGAGACCCTTTCTCAGAAACATAAAACAAAAAAAATATTTAAACACTCCATGTTAAATACAACAAACCCACTGGGCATGTTGGTACATGTCTTTAATACCAGCACTCTGGGAACAAAGGCAGGTGGTTCTCTGTAAGTTTAAGGCCCACCTGGTCTACACGGCAAGTTCCAGGAAGCCAGGGCTATAGGGAGACCCTATCTCAAAAAGACGGAAAAAAAAAAAAAGGCAAGGGAAAAAACCCTACATCAAAGCTCAAGCACTAGAACCTCTCTGATTCTATCTTTTTTTTTTTTTTAAGATTTTTAAATTTTATTTATTATTTTATGTGTATGAGTGTACTGTCTGCATGCAGGTAGGTGTACCCATGTTGTGCAATGCTGCAGAGGTCAGAAGAGGGCGTTGGATTCCCCTGGAACTGGAGTTAAAGACGGTTCTTAGCTACCATGTGGGTGCTGGGAATCGAACCCAGGTCCTTTGCAAGAGCAGTCAGTACTCTTAACCACTGAGCTATCTCTCCAGTCCTGATTCTATTTATTCTTAAGCTAGACATCAATTTAACCAAATGTGTTTTCAAGTATAATAAATAAAAAGGGGAGATATAAGCAACCAAGTAGTTTTTGAAGGAAGACCCCTCCACCCCCCCCCAAATTAAAAGCTTCCAAACTTATCTTTAAAGCCAGCCTGAGGCAAAGTACAGAAGTAAACCGTCCCCCATGCTGGAGTAGGATGCAAGGATGGTACTGTGTAATAACATGGAGCTGAGTCACAAGGAGGAACACATTTCTTATTTATGTCCTACTAAATGCCAAGATTTAAGGACCTGTTGAAGGCAAGACAACTTTTACCCAATACTCTTAAAATCTGGAGGAATACTTGTAGGTGCAAAGCTATCCAAAGTACACTGTTCTACTAAAACCTCACTTCTTCAGTGTTTGTGGTGAATATGGCACACTGCTAATTTGCAAGGAACTGGAAATTTGGCTTGTATGATAGCAGACCTCTAAACTGGGCATCCACTAGGAAGTGGGAAACTGAGGAAGTTATCTGGATAACTCTCAGATTTTTTTTTCAAGTCTGGAATGCTCAGCCCAAAAGCAATGGTATGATAAGATGCCCCCCAAAATCACTCCCAACTTCAAAATGAGGTACCGGGCAAAGTTGGGGGCTCTGAGACCAAACAGATTACATTAGAAATTCCTATGTGTCAGCATAATGGCTTTTGATGAACCAATGTAATACTGACTTGGATAATGTTGGTTAGTACCATATGAGGTATTATAGAAACCTTGTAGTGTATAGCTGAATGCCTTTAGTTTTGTTTTGTTTTGCTTTGACACAAGGGTCTGGAACTCACTATGTAGACCAGGCTGGCCTTGATCTCAAGAGATTTGCCTGCCTTTGCCTCCCAGAGTGCTGGGTTAAAGTGCACACTACCATGCCTGGGTAAGAGGTTGTTTGTTTTGCTGGCCTCCAACTCACTATGTAGCCAAGGCTGGCCTTGAACCCCTGATCTTCCTTCTTCAGCCTCCCTAATTCTGGGATTATTGGTATGTTAGTATTCTTATTTTACACTGAATGTGAAGAAAACTACAATGGTTAACTTCTGTTACTTAAAATATATCTCAGAGTAGGATAAGGAAATATTCAAGAAAATTCTTTCCAATTACTTATTACTTTGGTGTTTGTGTCTTTTATCCTTGGTTTTTTGTTTTGTTTTTAGTAGGTTATTTTTTTATTTTTTATGTGTATGTGTACTATCTCCATGTAGGTTTGCGCACCCGTGTCATGCGGTGGAGGTCAGAAGAGGGTCAGATTCCCCTGGAACTGGAGTTAAAGACGGTTCTTAGCCACCATGTGGGTGCTGGGAATCAAACCCAGGTCCTCTGCAAGAGTGGTTGGCACTCTTAACCACTGAGCCATCTCTCCAGCCCCTATCCTTGTTTTTTTAACCTATATTTACTAATTGCATTTTTTTTTTTTGTCTTTTTGAAACAGGGTCTCCCTGTAGCCCGAGCTGTCCTGGAACTCGCTATGTAGACCAGGCTGGCCTTGAACTCAGGAAGATACACCTGTCTCTGCCTCCCAAGGGCTAGGATTAAAGGTGTGCGCCACCATGCCAGGCCTTAATCACATCTTTTAATAAGAGTAAACTCTGGACTCAGTTCTTGAAGGTAACACTACACAGCTAGAATTTAATACCACTGCTTATATTTTAAGGTAATCTATTCACAAAAAATAATTTTTATTTATAAAATAAATGTACATCAAAAAGTGAGTCAATTTTAAAAGTTCTGAGTAACATTTTAAACTGTTAGAATAGCATATGGAAATGGCTAAATCCACTGACATGTTTGTATTGTTTAGAAAATTCTGCTTTAAAGTCTAGTTACATGTGCATGAATTAAAAGCTGTTATTTTATAAACTACTCAGATAGTAGGCTTGAGACCAAAAGCACCTTTCTCCCAGACTTCCTCATTCAGAGACATGAGTAACAGCCATTTTTAGGATAATCATATATCACATCACTCGCTCTCTATCTGAAAAAATTTCAGGCGAAGGGGCCAGTGACCTAACCAAGCTCAGAGGTAAGATCTCTGGAATCCTGGTTCAGAACTTAGCTCTCACAGTCAAACAGGACATGATAAAGGAGTTTCTCCACATGGCATAGGGTTCAAGCAGTCACAGTAAAGGTAACTGCCAATTAGCACATTCACAACATATGATGAGCTCCATCACATTTTAAGGCATGATTCAGAAAGAAGAACCTATTTGGCTTCTTTCGCTTTTTCATCTTTTTGAGACAGGATCTCCCTGTAGCCCCAGCTGACCTGGAACTCAAAGCATAGACCCAGTTGGACTTGAACTAACAGAGATTGCCCTGCCTCTGCCTCCCATTACTAGGATTAAAAGCATGCGCCACCACACCGGAATCTGTTTGGCTTCTTTCCACTAACTGCTCCTCTTTCTAGGTGGGGGAATGAGGCCAAATTCTTCTGAGGAAGTCACCTACTTAGAAAGAACACTGGGGAAGTTCAATTTAGTTAATTTTAAGTTATCTTGTTAATCACTTCTTTTGCATACCTACATCCAGGCAACAGAATGAGCAATGAGACCCGAAATAGGACTCAAATCCTCAGCTTACTCCTAGCTCAGCTGGCATGCCCACGCTCCCAAGTTCATACATACCTTTAATTCCTACAGATTTCCCACATCCATTCTCACCTTGGCTCTTCACCAGGAAAGTAAATTACAATCTCACTTCCCCAATACCAACTTTAGCAACCTGCCTTTACCCCTATGCACTTCAGAATCTAAGCATCACTAGGTTACAGATTTTCATCTTTAATACCTGGTAAACAGACACATGGTTAAGTATTTGAATCAAGCGGATAATTAAAACATTGCTGCATCAAAGCTTGAGTGATACAGTAGTGCCTGTCACTACTTCAATCCTTTTCTGCTCACAACTTTTTCAGACCATCCCCAAAACTTCAGCTTAAACTAAACAATTAATAGTTCATTCTCTGTTGTCATTTGAATAGTGCCTGAACGAGCTGTTGACTCCTTTCCTCAAAACACTTGTATCTAGCGTACTACTCTCTGGTTTACCAGAGGGCTCTCAGAAGGCTTCTTTGCTGGTTCCTATCTCAAATACCTGAGTACCTCATGGCCAACGCATCCCTCTTGTGTAATTTCTTGGTGTTACTAAAAATGTGAATTCCCAGACAACAGCAACAGCATCAATGGGACTTGGAAATGCACTCTCAGAAGACCAACTGCATATTTGCAAATGGAGATGATGCATACATATAGAAATCTGAAAAACACTGATTTAATTATGACTTCAAACTCCATTCATAAACTGACTCTCCAAATATTTATCTCTTGTCCCCTCCCACAACCTGACTCCATGAATTCCTCAGAAACATTTCAAACCCAAGTACATAACTCTTCATTCCCCACTCTCCCACCTCCAGACCAAAAAAACTCAGTTACCCTTGTCATCACTTTGCTTTCCAATCCTTAGGTCGAAGTCCTGTTAGCTGTGCCTTTAAAACAGAGGTCTGGGCTGGAGAGATGGCCTAGTGGTTAAGAGCGCCAACTGCTCTTACAGAGGACCCGGGTTCGATCCCCAGCACCCACATGGCGGCCAAGAACCGTCCCAAACTCCAATTCCAGAACTCCAGTTCCAGGGGAATCCAACGCTCGATCCCCAGCACCCACATGGCGGCCAAGAACCGTCCCAAACTCCAATTCCAGGAGAACTCCAGTTCCAGGGGAATCCAACGCCCTCTTCTGACCTCCGCGGCATTGCACGACACGGGTGCACAGACCTGCATGCAGACAGAACATTCATACACATACAGAAATAAGTAAAATAATAAAAAAAAAACACAGAGGTCTACCATTCGACGGTATTTATACAACTAACCCACCACTTAGAAGACCATTTCTTCTGAGTTTTCCAAATTTCCCTCCTTCCATATAATGCTGCCTACAACTGTACACCAGAGTAATCTTTAAATATGAATCAGACCATGGCTCAAAGTCACTCAGCATCTTCCCAAACTTTCCACCATGGTTTCCAAAAGCCTTCATTTTCTAGCTCTTTCCACAGCACTCAAATGCTCTGCTTTAAACCTGTTCTACTCTCTCTTGTAAACTTTTTGACCTCCTCACTTCATGATTTCTATTGTGGTCTGATTACTTTCTTGCTTTTTTTTTTTTTTTTTGAGACAGGGTCTCCCGATAGCCCCAGCTGGCCTGGAACTCACTATGTAGACTAGGCTGGCCTTGAACTCAGAGGTCCACCTGCCTCTGCCTCCCGAGTGCTGGGATTAAGAGTGTGTGCCACCATGCCCGGCTTAAAGACAGCTCTTAGCCACCATGTGGATGCTGGGAATTGAACCCAGTCCTCTGCAAGAGCAGTCAGTGCTCTTAACTGCTGTGCTATCTCTCCAGCTCAGGTCTGATTACTTTCTTGCGGGGGAGGGGGGTCTTTTTGAGAGACGGTCTCCCTGTAGCCCCAGCTGTCCTGGAACTCACTCTGTAGACCAGGCTGACCTTGAACTCACAAAGATCCGCCTGCCTCTGCCTCTAGTGCTAGGATTAAAGGCATGTGCCACCACGCCCGGCCTGATTACTTTCTTAATCACTACATTTAATTCTCACACTCGTTTTTTCCGTGTTTTCTCAACTTTCCTTTCATTTAATCACTTGAACAGTTTTCCCTGTTATACACACCTCTTTTGCTACCATGTGGGGTCCCAAAAGGAAGCTTTTCATACAAAAGGGTAAAGCAGTGCCTGATGCAAGGAAAAAGCACTCACTCAAGTACTGGTGGTGGGACTGCCAGGATCAGAGGATAAACTCTCACGTACTTCTGCATTCTTCGGAGTTACACTATCTGAATGTTATAGGCTGGAACTTTCAAAATGGGGCAGTGGTTCCAAAACTTTTCTATCAAAATGGATATATTCAAAAGTTCTAATGCTTATGTCATGTTCCAAATGAATTATATATCACAATAGCTGGGGATGGAGCCAGGTGTTAAGGTTTTTGAACTTGCTGAGGTAATTCCAAAGGTAAATTTGGGAATGACTAGCATGAACTGATAACTGATATGAGATCTCATTAAGAGATTTAGAATACTTAACAAAAGAAACTCCATCACAATGCTATGCAAATTTAAATGTTCTATTCCCCATGTGGTATAGAAATTCATAAAAATATGCTGTTTGGCGGGGAGTGGTGGTGCACACCTTTAAACCCAGTACCCGGGAAGTAGAGGCAGGTATATCTAAGTTTAAGGCCAGTCTGCTAGTCTACATAGGGAGTCCCAGGCCAGCGGGGCTACAGGGAGACCCTGTCTTTAAAAAAAAAAAAAAAAAAAAGCTGTTTCAAACAGCAGATCTGCAAGACAACACACCTCACAAGATTTTCAAGATTTATCCACCTGTCAGAATCTAATGCAAACTTGGATATTTCTACTAAGAATTACTTTTTTCTCTCACATGCTGAGGCAAATTTATAAGTGAAAAAGTGATGGCCTCTACACAGATGACATTTGAAGGCTCATATTGGTTGTTTTATCACTGAAACAAAATGCTACAGTCTCAAGAAAGGGTTTCTTTACAACTCAACAAAGTTACAAAAACAAATTCTTAATCATGTTCAATACTTCTATAACCAACTGGCTGCCTTAATTAAAACTACCTTAGGACTGAAATAAAATATTGTATATTAAGCCATCTCTAACCTCACTGTAAACTGTCTCCTTATCTCAGAATCGAGGACATTAATGAAGAGGAAATCAAGGGGCAAAGGCAGATAGGTTTTCATTACTAAAATCTTTCACTACAGTGCAATGTTGAAATTTCAAAAGACCTTTGGAGATATTTAATCTGATTCATTTTCTAGGTGAATAATCTGACACTCAGACAAGGTGAAAGAAATTATGTGCCTGCAAGTCACACAGCTTGAAGAAAAAAAAAAATCTTTTTCCAAACAAGCAAACAGTATTCTTCACATGTCAATCAAAAAGAATCAAGATCATCAGATTTGAAATGAGAGTAAAAACTATATTACACAGAAGCTTAAAGGACGAAATGATCTGCTTCCCCCCCCCAAAAAAAAATCAAAAAATGTATATCCATCAAGATGCTCACCCTTAAAATATCAGCATCTTGGAAAATTCAATTTACAAATATATTATTAATTGTATTGTATAATGAAATTAGGTCAATAACATGAAAACATCAAACAGCACCAATACCAGAAAGTTAAGGTAAATATACTATTATTTAAAATAATGTATACTCACTCATTGGGACAGAAATGAAATTTAGCCCCCAGCAAAACTATTTAAAACAACTGACAGAAAAGGCAATATTTAAAGACAAATATATGCCCTTTCCCACTGACAGACCTATGGCTAAGCATCCCTGCAGTGGGTCACATGAAAAATATTAAGACACATCTTTAAGTGGTTCAACCTTGAACCATGATACTAAAGAATCCAAATCTTGCCAATATGGGCCAATGACAGCATTTTTGGTATCCCGACTACTCTTATGGGTCCCTATTAAAACAAACAACAACTCCCTTTCTAAGCTCTAGACGCAGTGCATCTAGTCTGAAGCAGCAGCTGGGTATAACTGCTGCTGACAGTGTATCAGAACTCCACCAAGGAAAATACAGCAGCAAATACTAATAAGAGCACATTACTCCACATGGAATTCCAAACTATTCTTATCTCTAGTTCCTTAAATTTCCGGAAGACTAGAGATTAACAATGAATAAATGGGGCTAAGCAAGAAGCTCTAAGTAGAACAGTGTTCATATTTTAACAAGATAATTTGACACAGAGAAATTCAACAATATGCAAAAGTTTTTCTAAAGCGCACAGAAATTAAAATGCTAGCACAACTTTTGTGTTTACCCCCAAAACAGCATTGGACTTTTGAAGCGGACACGAAATAGGCATGGTTCGGGAAGCTGTTCTAGCCTTCATACCACTCTCTCCCTGCTCCCTGCTCCTTGCATCAGGCAATCACAAGACTACCTGGTTTAAAATATTTGGTAATTCAGTGCAGAAAATTAAGGTCACAGACAAAGTACAACAACTTTTAATACACCATTAATACTAATGATTAAAAATTATTGCATAGTCTTATGCATTTACCCTAAAACATGTTCTGAAAGTAAACGAATTATATAAAAGACAATAACCCTTTTAAAATGTGGACGGCCTTTACTACCTCGATCTTCTCTCTTTCTTTGTCTTTTCAGTACTTTTGTCCATTGTTTTCTCGTTATCTCCCCTGCACTTTGGGCAGTACCATTTCCCCTTTGGTTTATAGGTAAGTGAAACACATGAAAAGTGAAACCATTCAATGGGACACTGTTCATTGTCACATCCTATCATTTCCCCATAAGACACTTGGTTACATAAACAGTATGTAGGTTCATTGGGATCTATTGCAAACTCAACGGGTGAGGCTTCCCTTTCCTGCTTGGCCTTAGAGCGTTTCTTTTTCTTAGCTGATTTGGACTTCTTTTCTTTAGGTGGCTGATCATCACAGTCTTCAATTCCATTTGTCATGTGACATAAATCACGGCTTTCACTGGTTCGCTGTCTACGGGGTCTTCTAGAAGATCTTTCTGGTTGACTAGAATCCATCTTTGTTTTGTCTGAAGCTCTTTCAGTTTCAACAGGATCCTGGAAACACTGTGAATGTAGCTCCATTTGTCTGGCTCGATTTTCCACTAATTCGAGCATTTGTGTGACGATCTGAATTTTTTCATCTCCTAGCTCCTGGCTGTTGATTAACGCTCTCTGAAGATGCTGCTGTAGGCGTTTCTTCTGGTTTGAATCATCTTCTTTCTTGTATTTTTCATAGACATCATCAATTTCCTTTAAAGTTTCTTTAAAAAAAAGGAAGGAGACTATTACAATATATTAGCACATATGTTATTTTCAAGTTAGAATTAAATGGAAGTTTGAAACCACCCTCTATAGCATATCTATAATAAAAAACATTATTCTCCTACAAAATCCACATCATCCAATATGAAAGTAACTTAGGGGTCAGTGCAATGGCTCAGCAGGTAAAGGAGCTTGCTACCAAACCTCAAACCCTGACTTGATCCCTGTGACTCACATGGTAGGAGGAAAGAATCAACTCCCACAGTTGTGCTCTGACCTCCATGTGGGTACCATGATGTGCATGTGTGTCACACACACAAGCATGCACACACACAAACATATATGATAAAGATAATAATTTAAGTATACTTAGAGGTAAACTAATGGAAAGAACATAAAACTATAATATTATTAATCTATATTAAAAAGGTAAGAGGGCTGGACATGATGGTGCATGCCTTCAATTCCAGCACTCAGGAGGCAGAGGCAGAGGCAGGTGGATCCCTGTGAGTTTGAGGCCAGCCTTGTCTACATAGTGAGTTCTAGGCCAGCAAGGACTATATACATTGAGACCTTGTCTCCAAATAAAAAATATTTTTTTTTACATTTACTTAGTGTGTATGTGTGTGTGCGTGAGTGTGTGTGTGTGAAGGTGAGAGGCGTTGGCTCTCTCCTTCCACCATGTGGGTTCTAGGATCCAACTCAGAGCCATCTTGCTGGCCTATGCAGATCACATTTTTGTACAAAGTTCAAATCTCTCCCATTTGGCCAGGTACACATATAAAAAGATTTCCTAAGAACCAAATTTTCCTAGAGAAAGAATAGGACATTGGATATTTTCTTGATAGACATAAAATAATTTAAATATCTTCTCATCCAGCTAGGCCTAATGGCACCAACCTATAATTTTAGCTACTTGAGGAGGTGAGGCAGGAGGATCACAAGTTCAAGGACTGCCTGTGCAACACAAGGCTAGGCTCCTGCATAAAAATCAAAAGCAGACTGGAGAGATGGCTCAGCGGTTAAGAGCACCGACTGCTCTTGCAGAGGACCCAATTTCGATTCCCAGCACCCACATGGCAGCTAAGAACCGTCTTTAACTCCAGTTCCACAGGAATCCGATGCCCTCTTCTGACCTCCGCGGCATTGCACGACACAGATGCACCAACCTACATGCAGAGAGTTTATAAATAAAAAAAATAAAAAAGCAAAAGCAGCTTGGGTAAATACAGTTCAACAGTAGACTGCTTGCCACACATGTGTGAGACCCTAGGTTCAATGCTCAGCACTAAGAAAAAAAGCAAAAAGTCTCCAAAGCAAACCCATGAGAATGTCATTACTTTTTTGGGGGAAGAGAGGGTTCTTTTTGAGGCAGGGTCTCCCTGTATTCCCAGCTGGCCTAGAACCACAGATTTTTACATAAAGTTCTTGACCACAAGTCTCATTTGACGGTTGCCATTCGCCTATATGTATTCCATATAGAATATAATTCACAGGGCAGTGCTTTTTAAAAGGGTGGGGATGAAAGCAAGATGCAGGACAGTGGCAAATCCTTTGCCTACCAAGTGGGAGCCCTAGATTCAGTCCCTTGGGGAGAGGGAGAAAATCACATAGTGAGAAAACAGAGATGTGTTCTTGAAGTAGATAGCTCTGGACTAAAATATTCTCCACATAATTAAGTTAAACCCTGTAAATGTTATATATGTAAAGTGATTTTTACTTCCTATGATCTGGACCTGGCACAGACTGGCATTCTGTAAGGAAACAGTATTACTGTCTTCTCCCAACAGAGATTAGATTTAGAAAACGAACTTGTAGAGAGAGATGCTTAACCGTCCTAGCACGCCAAAAAAAAAAAAAAAAAAAAAAAAAAAAAAAAAAAAGTCACCACGAGGAGGAGTATAGGATTAACTTACATGTCTATAAAAACGGAATGGCTCCAAGTTGTCTTTAAGGCCCATATGGCTACTTCCACAGGTCTAAGCTGCTCCCAGACTCAGGGTTGCTAAAGGTAAAGGGTCTCCTCAATCAAAGTTCTCCTGTCCTAGCAGCAAGCGAAAGGCCTCACATGTGTAAAGGTGATTCCCTGTCCTAGCTTCTTTAACTTCCAAGAAATGGTTTTCTCCTCATTTAAACTTGGCAGAGGAACCCCAAGGGTGCAGGGACGCCAGGCGGTTGCCCAGTCAACCAACCCACTTCCTCCAGGGGCCCGGAAGTGACACATAGCCCGGAATCTACAGGGAACCAGGGTCAGCGACAATCCCAGCTTTGATTTGCTGGGTGGCGAGAGTCTTGAAACATCACACCCCCGAAAACGACTCCGCCGCCCCGGCGCCATGCCGGGCACATCAAGAGTTCCCCGCCAGCAGTCAGCTGGGTGCGCGCAGGACTCCAGCAGCGGGGCGAGGCCGAGGCCCACGGGAGCGCGCACCCCGCCCATGCTACGTCACACCGCAGGCTCCGCCCCCCAGAGCAGGGCCCTCCCCGCCACACACACCCCTCTGTCTTCGCAGCCTCGCGGGGGACCCCTCCCCCTTTAACCATTTGGCAGGAGCTAAGGACTGGCTGCGGCACACGGCGGCCGGGAACTTTTCCGGCTGCCAGAGGCGCAGACTGTTCCAGAGCCGCGCCGGGAGCCCGAGGGAGGGCGGACTCCCCGGTCCGCCTTCGCCGTCCTCTCGCCCCCTCCCCCCTACACGTTCCAATACATCTGCTCTTAGAGGTTGGGGCCCCAGCGGGCAGTGGGAGCAGGCCCGACACCCCAAACCCAGCCTGGCCGCCACGCTGCGCACACCCGGCAGCACGCTGCCCGGCCCCAGAGCACAACCGAGTGCCGCACCGGGCCGCCGAGCGCCGGAACCAATGCTCGCTTAAAATGGCTGATTCCGCTCCGCGGCAGCTGCAGCCAGCCTCCGGGGCTGCCGAATGGCTCTCTCTCCCAGACCCCTCAGAAGTCCTGGTCGGTCGCAGCGGGCAGACCGAAGGCCGCCTCCCCAGGCTCCAGCCCGCCCGGCCGGCCCCACATAGCAGATCCCCTCCGTACACTCCAAACAGACTGTCACCGGAGAGAGTGAAAGTGGCACTCGCCCAGGCCCCGCGGGCGCCTACCTTGATATTTGTTGTCCAGCTCCCGCAGCACCGACACGTTCCTCTGCATGTCGTGGGGCAGCGACTCCACGCACTCCAGGTAGTCCTGCACATAGCAGGTGAGGAGCCGGCTCCGCTCCCCGGTCAGTAACGCCGCCGACGAGTACAGTTGCTGGTGCTGCTGCTGCTGCCCTAACATCCTGCCGCCGCTGCTGCTCCTCGCCGCCGCCGCCGCCGCCGCCTCCGCATCCAGCAGCCACACATGCACCAGCCACGGCCGCCGCTCCTCAGTTCGGCAGCCCGGGGCCGCGGGGACACGGCCGCCGCTCGAGAGGACACTGCCGAGTCCCCCGATCTCCACTCCCCCCAAAAGAAGCTCTCACTCCCCGCCCCCGCGGGAACAAGCCCAGGGGCGGGGCGAGACCGGGGCTCCCTCCGGCCCCCTCCCTTCCGAGGACTGGAGCAGCGGGGATCCCCGCCGACGCTGGGCTCCCGGGCGGTGAGACTTCCGGTCCCCCTCGGGGTTCCCAGATGCTACCAGGGCCGCCCCGCAGCTCGGATCCCCATGACAAGCCGCTCGCTGTCCTCTCCTCCCTATCACCCGCGATGCCTGGCGGGGAGTCTCAGTGGACTTGCCCCCGCCCCTCCGCTTGCGGCCTCGTCTGCGCCTGCGCAGGACTCACTCCAAATAAGGCTGGGGCCCCGCCCCTATCACCCTACCGAAGGGTTCGCATTCTCCCGCCTTCCCTCCGCCACCCGGGCGATTGGTCTGTCAACTCTCGCCTCGGGGGGGCGGGTGCAGAGGGCAGCCAAACGGCAGGCTGGGCCCCGCCTCCTCTTAAAGAGGCCGAGCAGCCCAGCCCGCCCCCTTCGCCCAATGTTTGAAGGGGACCCCGAGACGACGGCGGCCGCTTTCTCCTTTCTGCCCTTCCCACAAGGACCAGGAACCATCGGCCAGCTCGCTAGGCCGGGTCTTACCGACCTTCTCTCCATCTAGCGGATCCAGCCGGTCCTCGCGAGCCTCCAAAGGAGCAGTTGGTGGCCACTTTGCTCTGCTACCCAAGTGAGGCCTGCGGGAACTACGTGACCCAGGGTGCAGCGGGCGCGGCTCCGGGCATGCGCGGCAAGTTCCCGCCGAGCCGCTGCCACCGTGTCTGCACTCGGGTCGGGGCTGCAGCTGACTGCTGCTGCCTCCGGCTCACGGAGCACCGATGCAGACCGCCGAGGTAGGCGGTACTCCTTCCGGCCCCTGTGTTCTCCACGGTCCTGGCCTCCCGGCGTTAGGCGCTGCCCACCTCGGATCTAGGGTGACTTGCAGAGTCAATTCTCCTCCTGGGAGTCTCGGGAGAAGGCTGCAAGACTATCCTAGCAGAAAACCTTAACTCAGATTTTTCCAAGAGGTCCAAACGTTTAAGCATCAAATGTCAGCGAGGGCTCAATGGTATAGTGAGGGGCACCGCCACGACGTTTACCTGTCTTTTCACTCGGGTTTACTCCAGTACTAACAATTGGGGGAGTGCAGATAAAAAATCCTATCAGCCATCAGGTGCCTTGCTTTCTGTATCTGAACAGACGGCTTTACTTTTCCTGTACTGAGATGCCAGGCTCTTTTGGAAGAAATAGATATGAATAGCATGAATACGCGCAGAATTTTAATGAAATGCCTGTGTAAACTAATGTGAGCAGTGTCTTTTGAGATTTTTTGTTTTGTTTTGTTTTTTAAGTGCGAGAGGGTGCTAAATGTGGGTTTTCTCGTGTGCTTTGCAGCAGTGGTACACCTGTATCGTGACCTATTGAGAGCATTTCTGAAACAGCTGTTGGCTTTCGAAGGGAAATCTCGGTCTTGGTCTAGAGGAGATTTTTAATTTCATAAAACACTACAGAATTCGGCATTCTGAGAACAGCGGTCCTGTAAAGGACTGGAAATCGTCCTGTGTTAATATCCTTTGACGCTGAGGTTTTGACCACCTGAATATTAAGTCAACCCAGGCAGCACACTAGATTCTATTCCTATTCCTGAGGACTTTGCGGGAATTTAATTGTTGTTTTTTAAATTCTTCGGGTTAAACAGCCACACAAGTCTTGTCAAAAAAAAAACAAACCCAATTATTGTTAATTGAATTTGAGAGGCTGGAGAGATGGCTCAGCCTTAAGAGCACTGGCTGCTCCCACAGAGGACCCAGGTTTGGTTCCCAGCACCCAGGCAGCTAATAATCCTAACTCCAGTTGCAGGGTACCCTACGCCCTCTTCTGGCCTTCCCGCTCTCCTCTGGCTTCCCCTTGCATTGCATGCACGAATTTACATGCATGGAGGCAAAACATTCATACACGTAAAATAAAAATAAATTTGAAATTTTTAAATTAATTTTATTTATTTATTTATTTATTTATTTATTTATTTATTTATTTATTTATTTATGTGTATGAATGTACTATCTGCATGTAGGTTTGTGCACCCGTGTCGTGCAATGCCGCGGAGGTCAGAAGAGGGTGTGGGATTCCCCTGGGACTGGAGTTCTCCTGGAATTGGAGTTACAGACGGTTCTCAGCCGCCATGTGGGTGCTGGGGATCGAACCCGGGTCCTCTGCAAGAGCAGTCCGGCGCTCTCAACCGCTAGGCTATCTCTCCAGCCCAAATTTGAAATTTTTAAAACAGAATTTGACTAGTTGACTCAGCCCTCACCGAAAAACCAAAAATATTCCAAGATGCCATGTTTCTTACTGATTAGACCTAGGCACTGTATGGATCTGTAAATTTTTATCCAGCCTGTAAAGTGATCCACAGGCAGACATGATGAGTGGAAACTGCGTATAAAGGCAATAATGAAGAATACTTAGAATCCTCCCTCCAGAAACAACAAGATGAGGGGAAGAAGGATGAGTATTGGAAAGGAGACCTAAAGTATTGTTTTTCACCTCTCATAATTCTGTCAAACTGACAAAAGAAAAACAATTCAAATAATAGTATTTCATTTGGTACTGGTATTAAACCTCTGTGAGCTCTAATATGATAATATATGTGGGAATTATTTCAGATGTGCTTTTCTTGCTGTATTTATTTTTATAGGTTAGTCTAATCCTGTGTCTTTACAGACCCGCTTTAAAAGAAGCCTGTATGGGAGAATACTTACATGAGAGTTTTTTATAAGAGTTCTCAGTAGTCACTGGTATGGCCTCTTCAGCACTTGGGAGGCAGAGGCAGGCGGATCTCTGTGAGTACAAGGCCAGCCTGATCTACATAGTGAGTTCCAGGCCAGCTGGGACTAAAGGGAGACCCTGTCTTAAAAAGAACAACAACAAAAAAAAAAGTCACCAATAATTAGCTCACTACAGATATTTAATTGGACCTAATGCAAATGAAACTTCAGAATCTAGAAGTTTATGTTTTTAAAGTATAAGTTATTCTGGATAGTCCTGTGAAACATTTTAAACATTTAAATTGCCCTGAAAAAGCTCAAAACTTTAAATCAATTTATCAGTACAAAAGACAACTAAAGGTTGGTGGCACATGCCTTTAGTTCTAGCACTTGGCAGGCAGAGGGAAATAGATCTCTGTGAGTTCAAGTCCCTGGTCTACATAGGGAGATCCAGGCCAGCTGGGGCTACAGGGAGACCCTGTCTCAAAAAGACTAAATTAATTGATAGATGATAGATAGATAGATGATAGATAGATGATAGATAGATAGATAGATAGATAGATAGGACAAGTAATTGCTAATCCCATCATGCCTACATCTCTGCTGGGCTCAATTCTAAAATATGTTCTTTTGTAATGTATGGCTAATATACAGTACTTATTAAAAATAAGTATAAAATCATCACAAACCGAAGAAAACTCATCTTAGTATATCCTTCAGATGTAATTTCATTTTAACGGAATTTTTTTTTTTTTTTTTTTTTTTTTTTCATATTGGCNACAGACGGTTCTCAGCCGCCATGTGGGTGCTGGGGATCGAACCCGGGTCCTCTGGCCTTGAACTCACAAAGATCTGCCTGCCTCTGCCTCCCAAGTGCTAGGGAGGCCACCATGCCCGGCTTAACAGAATTTTTTAAGGAAATACTTTGGCTCGAACAATAAGATAAAGGACTTATCAGATTCCCTAGATGGACTATTAGAAATCTCAGTGATGTCAGGTTCTATTATATGGTAGCATAGATTCAAGAATGTTGTATATCAGGCCAGTTGTGGTGGTGCACACCTTAGTACCTCCACTTGGGAGGCAGAGGCAGGTGGGTCTTTGTGAATTGGAGCCCAGCTAGGTCTACATAGAGTTCCAGGTTAGACAGAGGTATATGTGAGAAAAACAAAACAACAACAAAAAGGAAATATTGCATATAATCTATCCATTTTGGAGTTGGAGGTTATAGTACTATTCAGCATTTAGGAAAATTACTAACAGCAAAAAAATAATGAAGGAATCAGAAATGACTCAAGACTATTGTCAGAAAGAAATTTAATATAATAAAGTATAATATTCCCATAACCACAAAAAAAGGCAAACATTTTGTCCCCTTGGTTATCAGAGAGAGAAAAATAACACATATGTTATATTTTGCATAATGCTGACCAGAAAAACATTGGTTTTTCCCTAGATGGTTACCATAGTTACATGAACCATTTATAACATCAAGAGGGGGAACTAGGTCATGGAATTGAAGGAGTTTGAATTACACAATTATGTTTCCTAAAAGCAGGGGAAAGGTTTAAAATTTAGGGAAGAGATTTATGCTGTATGTTCAGAACTGAAATTATGGTCTAATTTTGCCCATGAAACTTTAAAATTAGTCAAAAATTAAATTATTGATATAGTAGATATGTTATTCAACTTTGTAATAGGTATATCCATAAATACCTTAAAAAAAAAAAAAGATACCAGCTGGGCATGGTAGCGTATGCCTTTAATCCCAGCACGCAGGAGCCAGAGGCAGGCAGATCCCTGTGAGTTCAAGGCCAACCTGGTCTACATAGTGAGTTCCAGGCTAGCCAGGGCTACAGGGAGACCCTGTTTCAAAAGGACCAAAAAAATAAACCAACACATCTGTCCCCTTGATCCTAGTAGGCTATCTGACCTGAAATGCTTTGTAATGATATGCCCAGTTGCCTATGGCCTATGAGTAGTCAAGTATGTGGACACTGAAGCTTTGACCGAATACTTCTTTGAAAGCCAGAGAGAAAGAGTGGCATAATCCCTACAAATTTGTGTAGAACTCTTCATGTGCTTAAACTCATCAAATGGGAAGAAAAGCACAATGTTACAAACTTCATCCTTTCTTTAAATGATAATATATAGATTTTTTTCCAAGGTGCATATTATTATCTTTAATTATGTGTGCATGTGTCTCTTGTATGTATGCCACACGTGTGTGGGTGTCAGATTCCCTGGACCTGGATTCACAGGTGTTTGTGAGCTGACTGGACTTGGAGGCTGGGGACAGAACTTGGTTCCTCTGCAAAAGTGGTATGTGTTCTTAAGTTCTAAGTCATTTCTCCAAGTCAGTTTTTGTTTTTAACTAAGAACTCACAAAAACATGTTTTTATTCAGAAATAATGTCTGAGTTCAGAACAGTAGAAGTTGAATAAAGGAAAAGATAAGGCTTTATTTCGAGGTTGTCAGAAAGAAATTCAGTATAATAAAGTATAATCCCATATCCATGAAAATAGGCAAACATTTTATGATCACCATGAAGGCTTTTTTTTTTTTCTTTTAAGACAGTGTCTCACTCACTATGTAGCCCTAGCTAGCCTGGAGCTGGTATGTAGTCTAAGCTAGCCCCAAACTCACAGAGATCTTCCTGCCTCTGCTTCCTGAATGCTGGGATTAAAAGCACATGCCACTTGCTGGCCTAGAGTTCTTGATGTTGAAAGAAGCCTTAGGTTGCTGATTGCTCATGGAGAGGGGAGCAGGCAGCCTCACTGAGTGGCTGTTGATAATTTATTGTAACCATAATTGTGTAGGGATGGAGAAGGGTTTGAAGATCATTATTATTAAATTCCCTACAGGAGCCAATGAGGTGGCCAAGGAGGCTAAAGACACTCAAAATACCAGCAGGACCTGAGGTCCATCCCCGGATCCCATAAGATGACAGGAAAGAACTGACTCCAAAGAGCTGTCTGTAGAACTCTACGTACACACATGCACTCACACTAAATAAATAATTAAAATGGAAAATTTAAATCAATGAATTGCTTACAAGCATTTTTTCTAATGTAAAGCACGCTTGCTAGATATTGGGATCCTCTAGTAAACAACCATATAGCTTTTATTTACTTATTATTTTTTATGTGTATGAGTGTACTGTCTGCATGTAGGTTGGTGCACCCCTGTTGTGCAATGCCTCAGAGGTCAGAAGAGGGTGTCGGATTCCCATGGAACTGGAGTTAAAGACGGTTCTTAGCTGCCATGTGGGTGCTGGGAATCGAACCCAGGTCCTCTGCAAGAGCAGTCAGCACTCTTAACCACTGAGCCATCTCTCCAGCCCCGATTACAGTCATTTTTTACAATAATATTGGGACCCAGAGAAGGATCTTGCCCAGTGTCACATATCAATATATGAATTGAGAACAAACAGTGTCTCCACACTATTAGCCTGCCTACCACTCCTGAGGCAGAGGCAGGTGATCTCTGTGAGGCCTATCTGCGCTACATTGTAAGTTGTAGGCTACATTGTAAGTTGGGGCTGCAGGGAGACCTGCCAAAAAAAAAAGGGAAGGAGGGAAAGGAAGGAAGAAGAAAGGAAGGAAGGAAGAAGGAGGAAGGGAGGAGGAGGGAGGAGGGAGAGGAGGGAGGGAGGGAGGGAAGGAGGGAAGGGAAGGAGGGAAGGAAGGAAGATAAGAGCGCTGAGGAAGGAAAGGAGGAGAAGGAAGGAGGGAGGGAGGAAGGAAGGGAGGGGGTAGCGCTGACTGCCTTGCAGAGGAGGTGTTCGATTCCAGCAACGACCACAAGGGGGCTAGAACTGTTCTTAACCAGGCGTGCACGCCTTAATCCCAACACTCAGGAGGCAGAGGCAGGTGATCTACTGTGAGGTTCAAGGCCAGCCCTGATCTACAGAGTGGAGTTCCAGGCCAGTGCTGAGGCTATAAGAATGCTGTCTCAAAAAAGAGCAAAAAAAAAATTAATTTTATTTTCGCTGGCTGATAAATTATTAAAAAGACGATGTGGCCTAAGGTGTGGTAGTGCCCTTTTAATTCCAGTCTCTTGGCAGTAAAAGGCAGGAGGATTCATGAGATCCAAGGGCCAGCTTGGATCCACAAGTGATGTCTCAGGCCAGCGCTAAAAGGAACCTTAAGGAAGAACCTTGCAAAAAAAAAAAAAAAAAAAAAAAAAAAAAGGGTATCTATAAACCGGCTCAGGTGGAGCGCCTTTATTCTCTTAGCACTCTGGTGGGAGGTCAGAACTGGCAGGTTCAAAGGCAGCCTGGGTTAAACAGAGCTGCACGTATCCAGTCGACTCAAAAGGACACGCTGGATTTGAGGCTTAGGCCAAGGGGGGGCGGGGCTACAGGAGACCCTGTCTGGAAAAATACAACTAGAAGACCAACCAAAAATATAAAAAAAAAAAAAAAAAAAAAAATAAAAAAATAAAAAAAAAAAAAAAAAAACTTATGGGTGCCTCGGGCGGGCTGGAGAGATGGCTCAGTGGTTTGAAAAATCACCAAACTGCTCTTGCACGAAGACACACGGTTCGATTCTTCCTAACAGCGACCACACATTGGCAGATAAGAACTCTTCCTTTAACTTCCAGTTACCAGGCGGGAATCCGACCGACTCCTCTTCTGAACCCTCGTCACACATAGGCATACGACACAGCATCACCAAAAAAAAAAATTTAAAAAATAAAAATCTACACAACAAAAAAAAAAAAATGAAACTAGGATGTGAAGAGAGGGCTCAGTGGTTAGAAGCACTGGCTGCTCTTACAGAGGACCAGGGTATGATTCCTAGCACTCACATGGTAGTTAACAACCTCCTATAACTCCAGTTCCAGGGATCCAGGAATCCCTCCCTCTGAACCTCCATGGGCATTTCGTGATATGGTGCACTTACACACATGCAGGCAATACACTCACATAAAATAAAAATTATGACTAGTAATATTTTAAAAAATGAAACTAATGACAGGTGCTTCCTGCTCAGTCTTTATTTCTTAAATTTTTTTATTTGGGTTGCTTTTTTTTTTTTTTTTTTTTGAGAAGGTTTCTTGTTAGCCCCAGCTGTCCTAGAACTTACTTTGTATACCAGGCTGGCCTTGAACTCACAGAGATCCTGCCTGTCAGCCTCCCCAGTGCTGGGACTAAAGGCATGCACCACCAATCCAGGCTTTGTTCTTAAATTTTAAACAGTTCTAATTGGGCTGGGGGCGGGGGCTATTCTTGGTGTGCATAAGCCCTCTTCTCAATCTCCAGTACCAAAAAAAAAAAAAAAAAAGTAATATTCTAATCTATTTAGTGAGGCTTTATTGGAGCTCTTGCTACATTAATTGCCTTTGGCATGGCTAAGCTCAGCATTTTGGTGAATAATGATTTATTTTTCATGGGTAACAGATTTTTTTAATTGCTTATCAAGAGCTGGAGAGAGAGCTCAGCAGTTAAGAGCACTGGCTGCTCTTGCAAAGGACCTAGGTTGGTTCCCAGCACCCACATGGTGGCTAACAACCATGCCTAACTCCACTTTCAGGGTGGAAGCCCTCTTCTGACGACTGTGGGCATTGGAGGACAGATGCACCTACCCACAGTCAAGCAATACACTCATACAAATAAAAGA